>CAUYQG010164490.1:0-34944 GCA_963574415.1 Tarsius wallacei
GGTGGTGGTGGTGGTGTATGTGTGTGTGTGTTGGCCAGGTGGGAGTGGCCTGGCTTCTTGGACTGAGTTTTGAGGAGAGACTTCTCTAAGAGATGCATTTGAGATGAGACCCCAGGCAGTTGGGCATATATCCCAGCAAACGAAACCACAAGCAGAAAAGTTCTGGTCTTGGGAACAGTGTGCTGTGTTTGAGCACAGTTGGAAGGCTGGTGTGGCTGGAGTTAGGTCAGGGAGAAGGAGAGTTGGAGAAATGAGCTTGAGGGACAGAGGCCAGGCCAGGTAGAACTTCGTTGCTGGCCAAGGTAAACCATTTAGATTTTATTCTAAGTATAGTAAGAAGCTGAAAGAGAGTTTGAAGCAGAAGTGTGACATTATATAGAATCAATGTGTTAAGAGATTCCTCTGGATACTTTGTGAGGAATGGATTAGAGAGGCAGAAGGACATAACAGGCCAGCTCCAAGTTTACTGATGGTCACTTTGGAGGGTGATAGCAGCAGATACGTGTAGGCTATTTTTGGAGGTAGAGTGGAAAGTTACTTAATGTTTTTCAGACTCAAATTTCTCATCTATGAAATAGGGATAATGTTGCTATACCTGGCCCACTTTTAAAAACTAATGAGCTAATGAATATGCTCATAAGGGTAATGTAAAATTTTATTACTATTATTTTTTGCTAATTTTGTGTTGCTTTGAATTCCCTGTGCTTTGTTTTAAAATTTGCTCTAATAAATTTCAATGTCTTTTATTTTAATCTTTTTGATTAATGCAATTTATTATTCAGTAAAAATATATTGCTCTTTTCAGAGCATTGGAAACCCTAAGAGTTACCAACATAATACGCTATTGTAAAATGCAGTGAAATTAATGCTGAAATAATTGCTGGCTTAATTTTGAAAGATGAATGTGCTCAAGTAAAATTCAAAAATAGAATATTTGAAGGTGGGGATTGGAAATTTTTTTTTTTTTGGATAGATTTGGCCTTGTCCTGGATATGGCTATGCAGATATCTGTGAGTGCAAAGATCTGTAGATGACTGAAAATATTTATGTATCTGCAGAATTTCTGGAGAGGGCTATGGAGCAGAGTTGAGTAGGACAGTTTCCCTTAGTGGAGCATTCTCTCAGAGGAAACTCTTTAACTTTCTCTAGTCGATCACTGATTCTGTCTTAGAGAATCAAGAAGGGTTTTGAAGTTGTTTACCAATTTGGTTAGGGATGCCCTTCTCAGGGACAGGACAACCAACTGTTGCAATGATGCAATGCTATTTCTCTTTCCTGTCTTACTTTGACATGCAACTTACTAGAAAGAGATATGTCTGTTTAGAGGAAGGGGGTCCCTTCCTCATTTACATTGTATGCAGCAGAAATTTCAGCTCATAACTTAATAGTCTGTGGATTGCATTCACTTGCCAGATCCCATTATTTGTTATTTACTGTGTCTGAATTTCAGCGTTAAGTGGCCAGTCTGGAAATTCAAATTGCAAACAAAATGTAACAGTAATTCTGGGGTCTATGTGATTTTTCTTTTGCCGTGTCTACTATCATATTCCTTAGGGTTGGAAGATTTTGGGGGGGCGTCCTTAAAAGAGAGGTTACAGTCTCTCCGTGGAGCCGCACATCCGTGTGTTTGACTCATATCAAGCTTTGAAATGTTGAATTGGTTGCTATCCTTTAAAAAACAGTGGATGATACATACAAATGTGGTTTTCAATTTTCTTGAAAACAGTCAGAAGATCTAGTTGGAGCTGTCATTCCTACATAGATGCGTAACTGGAGTGGAGTGATGGTTGCCTCCTTTTGGATGATCCAGTTGTCTCCACTCCCCACCAGTCATTATTCTGTTGCACAGAAGTGTTTGACTCACTTAAGTTACCTGGTTGGCCCTTGTGGCCTTTTGATTGTTAACTTCAGGGTTATGGTGACCTAGTCCAGCCTGTCCATTCCACTTTCACCCTCATCCAGTGCAGGAATCTTTATCCCAGTACCTCTGCTGGGTGTCCCAAGGCCTGCACTTAACAGCTTCCCTTGATAGAAAGGCTAATGCCAATTGTTAAGAAACTCCTGTTATTGGAATGCTGCAGTCTGGAGTGTTCAATCCACATAGAACATGTCTAGGACCTTTGCACAGAACTGTGGCTGTCACATGCCATCTGGGTTTTCCCCATAGTACACGTCCCTCATTTCTTCAACAGTTCCTCATGTGTCTCGCTGCCTTATTCCCTCATCATTCTGGTTCTTGTTGGGCCACTGTCCCTTTGGATGAATCTTTCCTTATTAAAATCCTTAGAACCCACCAATTCAATAAAACGTGGTCTCACTGTGCAGAATGCAGTAGGAGAGTGGCCTCCACTCCCTAAGATGATGTCTTTAGATTTTTCTTGGTCAATCCATCAGGACTTTTTCATTTTTAAAAAATTAAATTTAATTTTCAAAATTTTTACTTTAAAGATGTGGGGTACAATTCGGGTTAGGTATACAAATGGTCATTGTACAAGTAATGTTTGGGCTTCTCTTTGGTCTCCACTTCATCTGCCTTGAGATTAGGTACCCTTATTGATGAAGCATCCTCCCTACTCCCCGGCAGTTTCCCGTTACTGCTAATCCCTTTCTTATAGTATTAAGATAAATATTCAGGATCTGCTTATGAGTGAGAATGTGTGGTACTCAGTTCTTTGTTTCTGTGATAGATCACTTAGTATTATAGACTCTAAGTCCATCCAAGTTGCTGTGAAGTTCATAATTTTCTTCTTTATGGCTGTGTAACAATCCATCATGTATATGTACCAATTTTTTTTTTAATCCAGTCCACTTTCAATGGGCAGCATGGTTGGTTCCATGTTTTTGCTATTGTAAGTAATGCTGCAATAAACATGCATGTGCAGGTATCTTTTTCATAGAGTAATTTGAATTCCTCTGGGTATATTTCCAGAAGGGGATTGCTAGTATTGTTCCTGAGAGTATATAGTGAAACTGTTCAATACATATGTAGCTTGAGAGCAGGGGTTTTCAATTGAGGGTGATTTATGCCCCCACCCACAGGGGATATTTGGCAATGTTGCAAAGTCTGGAGACATATTTGGTAGCCACAACTGGGGTGTACTACTGTTATCTAGTGGGTTGGGGCCAGGGATCCTGGTAAACATCCCATATTGTACAGGACAGCCCCCTCAAGCAAGACTTCTCAGCCCAGAATGTCAGTAGGGCTGAGGCTGAGAATTTCTGTCTTAGAGCCAGAGCCTAGGTTCAGATCCTGGCTTAGCTCCTTCCTATACCTGTAACCTTGGGTGTGTAATTTAACCTCTCTGTCTTTGTTTTCTCATCTGCATATTGAAGAGCTCTGAGGACTACATGAGTTCATCTATATAAAATGCTTAGAAGGGTACCTGGTGCAGAGTCATTTGACATTTTTTCTAACTGCCACACAAACACTGTTTTACTTTTCTACCTTACTTTATTCATTGTGGTTTGTACATAAGGCATCAGACAAGTGAGTCAGTAAAGGTTGAGAGTTAGCACTTCATTTCTGGTTTCACCTGTGGGATGGATACTGTGGGTGCATCTGAACGTTTTAGGGAGCTAACAGCTCTTCCCAGAACTGCCTTCTGTGGCCCCCATTAGCACTTTTTCCAGATTCTTTCAGTATTTTCTTCTGTTTGGGGACATATATGGCAGGTTTAATACTGTAACCCCCATCTGGAGGACATGAACATGGAGTTCCTTTAGTGGAAGAGGATCTGTACCTCTTGCATGTTCATCTCCAGTTTCCTGTATCTGCCAGCCTCCTCCACGTCCCATCACTGTAGCTTACACCTCCACAACAGGCTGCTGGGGCTGGGCAGAAGTTGACAGACTTTGGGTCATAGTAATGACGTTCCTCTAAGGGCTCACATCCCTCTAGCAACCCAGCATCCAGATTCCCCTTTGACAGATGAGGAAAGAGAAACAGAAGTAACTTAGTCACAGTCACCAACCTGGTAAGTAGCAGATTCAGGATTCAAATGTTGGCAGCTGGAAGCTAAAGCTAGATTTCTAAACCGCTCTATTATTCTGCCACAAGGTAGATTTTCTCAAGGAGTACACACACCTTCACCTCAGCATCATGTAGCCATTTATGCACACATCTCTCAACAGATCCAGTTACTCTTACTCTTACAAGTAATATTATATAAATGGTGTGTAGGAGGTGGGTATGTGTTTCTTGTGCCTCTGTTGTGTTTCATTTGTAAAGGGTGGGGGTTGATTGTGGCTTTAGTTTTTCATAATGCAAGGATCTCTGATCCTTCAAGAAGAAGCCACAATTATTCCTTAGAAAAATGACTCTACAGAAGCTTTAAGCTCACCGCAAGACTGTAGAGAGTGGGACAGCCAAGGTGCCAGTGCCAGGTTGGCCTATTTAGGCCGGCAGGTTGAAGAGTTGGAGAGCAAGATGAGGAACCTACAGGTCTGGCAGTAAGCTGCCCAGTGATCTTAGACAATCTTTACCCTTTTACCCTTTATTGAAGCGGTGTAGGGCGCCAGACATCTGGATGCTTGTTTGCATGTTAGATGCAGATGAGTTCCCATTTTCAAAACTGAGAGTAGAATCACTTACTTTTATTTTACAGCTTTCAAATACAGTGCTTGTATTTATAAATGACTGTGTTATTAAATTACTTCCACAAAAGGGAACTGTTTATTTTGCTTTTTTGACCCTATCTCTTTTCTTATGTTGTGAAATGATTATGCAAGAGTTGTTTCTACTTTGCCCAAAATAAGAGACCTTAGACACTTTCACAGAAGTCACTTGAGTGTTATACATTTAAGATCATGTCCAGATTAAGTTTTGATACCACTAGCTAATATGGTAGAGAGAATATAATGTTAATATGGTAGATATTATCTTTTATTTCTTAGTTTCAATATTAGCAAGTATTGAGTAGGAAATTTTCTGTAGGTGCTTTTAAAAAGAATCATGTATCTTAGGATGAAGATGGGACCTCAGAATCCAACACTCATGTGCCCATCCCTCCAGCATTCCTGGCAGGGGGCCAGGTAGCAGCGTTCAAATTCTCTCCTAACAGGGAGCTCTCTACACTGCGAGGTAGACATTACAAATGACCTAATTCTCAAAATGTTCTTCATTGCATTGCCTAGGCATCCGCCTCCTTCTAGCATGTTTCAGAATAGACTATTTCTTCCTTATTAAACAAGGATAGAGCTGCACCAGCATTTTCTTAGACCAGGGCTTCTCAACCTCAGCATTATTGGCATTTGGGGATATTTCCATGTAGTAAGGAATGTCCTGTGCACTATAGGATGTTTAGCAGTATCCCTGCTATCTACCTACTAGATGCCAGTAGCAGCCCCCTCCCAAAAATATCTCCAGACATTGCCACGTGTCTTCTGGGGGGCAAAATCACCCCAATGAGATGCACTACTATAGGTTGATGTTCTACTGCATTCTCCTGCCTTCGTCGTATTATAAAATATTCAAATCAGGAGATTTTATCTTCATCAATCATTTAATCTGGTTAATTTTGAGATATTTAAACCACTTTCTTTGACTTTTAGTTGAAACCTAGTAGGTCTATTATTGGCTTTTTAGTATATGATAACCATTCTTACTGGGGTTAGGTGGTATCTCAATGTGGTTTTGATTTGCATTTCTTTGATGGTAAGTAAGGCTGAGCACTTTTTCATGTGTTTGTTGGCTGCTCATATGTCTTCTTTTGAGATGTGTCTACTCATGTCTTTTGCCCGCTTTTTTTTTTTTTTTTGAGTTGGAGTCTCACTCTGTCACCCAGACTGGAGTGCAGCGGCCGCTCCCGGCCACCGCAGCCTCGACCCACTGGGCTCTGGCGATCCTTCCGCCTCAGCCTTCCAAGTAGCTGGAATTACAGGCACGCACTACCACGCCCGGCTAATTTTTTGATTTATTGTAGAGATGAGGTCTCACTTGCCCAGGCGGGTCTCGAACCCGCGGGCTCAGGCAATCCACTCACCTCAGCCTCCCAAAGGCGCGGGATTACAGGCTGAGCCACTGAGCCCAGCTAGGATTTGTTAAGGGTCAGTCCTAGGCCTTGCCTTATTGCCCTAGGTCTCTCTCTCTGTCCAGTCTCGTCCTTGCCAATTGGGTCAGACACTAACTCCACCCAGATAGTTCCCCAGTTGGTATGCCCAGTCATACCCCTCCTTTTATATACAGAGCAAATCCACCTTTCTTGACATTACCTCTTTCATGTCTCAGAGGGATCTCAAATTCCATTTCAGTGTTCTCTGCCTAATGCAACTACCATCCATCTAATTGCATAAACCAGAATTCTCAGGGTCATGCATGCCTTTGTGCATTCTTTCCCCGACCAAAACCAATCCGTCCCCAAATTTACATCCTACACTTTTCTTGACTCTCTCCTTTTATCTCTCTTGTCCAATATACCATCATCTTTCACGAGGATCTCTGCAGAAGTCTCCTAATTATCTCAGCCACATCCACTCTTCCTCACTGTTTGTTTTGTTTCCCAATGTATGCCTATCACCTGGCTGGTGGTCTGGCATGGAGTAGGTGTTCAGTAACATTTGTGGACCAAATCATTTGAATCCTCACTTTGGCACTGGACATGTTAGTTAGTCCTCTTAGTTTTGTGTAAGCAACAGATTGGTTAAGTCCACCTTCCGTGTCTTTAACCTAAAACACAAATGACTAGGAGAGCGCAGTTCTGTGCCCTCAAACCAGAAAGATTTCTCCAGCTTGACACTGATTCCATTAAAGCTCCATCATTTAAAAGACTAGTAATTGATAACAACAGCAAACAGTAAAGTTCTGTCTGTCAACTTTTAGGTTTTGTTTTGTTTTTGTTGAGCTGGGATCTCACTCTGTTGCCCAGGCTGGAGTGTAGTGGCATGATTACAGCTCACCACAGCCTCATACTCCTAGACTCAAGTAATCCTCCAGCCTCAGCTTCCCAAGTAGCTAGGACTACAGGAGTACACCACTAGACCTGGTTTTTTTTTTGTTGTTGTTGTTGTTGTTGTTTGTGGAGTTGAGGTCTCACTATGTCACTCAGACTGGTCTCTAACTCCCAGGCTCAAGCAATCCTTCCGCCTCAGTCTCCCAAAGTGCTAGGATTACAGAAGTGAGCCACCACACCTGACCCCATCTTTTATGTGTTTTATCTGAGTTTCTTGAAACCAGCTTTTGCCATCAAATGAATTTCAAAATCTTCCAGCAAGTCTTTTAAAAATCATTTCATAGGACTCAGAGTGGGAAGAGTAGTCGAAATTTATAATAGAATGCTGGGAGGCTAGAACTTGCAGCCAATAATAACTTCTGGAAGAAAACCTGTTAAATCATTGACCTGTGAGCGTTTTGTGGTGGGGTGAAGACAGACAAGCTCTTTTTTGGCAATGCTGATGATAACCTTTCCATGTGGACCAGTGACAGCACCTTATTTCATGCTATACCACAGAGTCAAAAATTGGTGTGGAGAATCCACATTTTCTTCCCCCTGAGGGAAGTCTTTCTATTATTTAAGTGATAGAGAAAAAAATCACTATGGAAATAGCAGTTAGGTGGTTCAGAGCTCTTCAGGAGGAATAGGGAATGTGAATTTCCTGAAGGCAAGAAAAGAGAGGACCATTTTAATTAAGTGTGGAAAAACTAACCTGGGCCCAAGCTTGTGGGCTGAGGTGGGTTACACAGCTAAGGGGTGAGGTTCTAATACTGACTTAGGCATTAAGTACGCACGCACTTTGACCCAGCAATTGCAAATCAAGGAATCTTACAAAAATACTAGCATAAAGACACACACACACACACGATTGTATAACATCATATGTTACAGGGAAGATTAAAGACAATGTAAGTGTCCATCAATAGGGAATTTATTAAATACTTCTGCTGTGGAATGGTAGGCAGTCATTAGAAAAATGAAATATATCTGTATGCACTCATGAAGATGAACAAAATACCACTGAGTAAAAATAAGCAAGTCATGGTAAGAAACAATAATCACGATTATAATCATCAGTGTTTATATGGTCCTTATTATAAGTCAAATACAGTTCTAAGAGCTCTATGTGTGTTAATCCATTCCATCCTCATAACAATCTTAAGAGGTGGGTGCTGTTGTTACCCTCATTTTACACAGGAGGGTACTGAGGCATACAGATGTGAAGTAACTTGCCCAAGATCACAAGCTGGAGGCAGTCTGATGCCAGACCCCGAATTCCCAGTCAATAGGTGGTATCAGGAGAGAGCCCACTTTTTCTGTAAACGTCCAGATAGTAAATATTTTGGGCTCTGCAAGCTATGTAGTCTTTGCCATCATAGTGCAAAAGCATACCTAATTGCATATTATGATCACAGGTTTTCTTTGAAAAAAAACCCCAAAGCATATGTGTGTGCGTATTCAGGCATAGAAAATGGTCTGAACATATGAAAACCAATCTACTAACAGTTGTTATCTCAGAAGTGGGACATGTGGGTCACTTTTACATTATTTCCATTCATATAATTTTGGAATGCCTTTTGCCTTAGCAGCTGATGTCTAATACACTCCTGGGTAGAAAGGGCAAAAGTTCCTGGAGGTAGGGTTGTTAGATTTAGAAAATCAAAATACAGGATGCTCCACTAAGTTGTTCAGATAAACAATGAATAATGATATGTTATTTTCCATTTAAAATTTAACAGGACACAACAGGTATTGTAGCTGGCGTCCCTACCTACAGGACCATATTTCTTGCTAGGATGACATATGAAAGTGCTTTCAGGTGTCTTCTCAGCTCTGTGTCTGCATTGAATGTGTAAGCGTAGCCAGTGCGTGTCACGGCTGGATGACCGTCTGTCTGCTCTGCCTCTCTCCCAGGTGGAGCTGCATCTGCGGCTGCGTGTCCCACAGGTTGGCCACTATGTGGTTGTGGTTGAGTACTCCATGGAGGCGGCCCAGCTGCTTGTGGTCGATGTGAACGTAAAGAGTCCCGGGTCTCTTCTGGCAGGGCAGGTGAACATCTACCACTGCAAGTACAGGTAATCAGTCCTCCCCGGGAATTCCTCTTAACAGAACAATTAGGATGTCTGCCTTAGGAACTTTGGTTTGTATTTGCACTGGAAAGTTGTTTCTTTTCTTTTCTTTTTTTTTTTTTTTTTTTGAGTCGGAGTCTCACTCTGTCACCCAGGCTAGAGTACAGTGGCATAATCACAGCTCACCACAGCCTTGACCTCCTGGGCTCAGGTGATTCTTCCACCTCAGTCTCCCAAGTAGCTGGGATTACAGGTGTGTACCATCATGCCTGGCTACTTTTTAAATTTTTTTGTAGAGATAAGGACTTGCTATGTTGCCTAGGCTGGTCTCGAACTCCTGGGCTCAAGCAATCCTCCTGCCTCAGCCTCCCAAAGTGCTGGGATTACAGGCATGAGCCACTGCACCCAGCTTGGAAAGTTATTTCCTTTTTGAGGCAGATCTTGGAAACAAGCAGGTAACTAGTTGTGTGGTCCAACGTTGCCCCCACTGTGGGTATTGGGGGTCCTCTCTGTGGCCAGTGGCTTGAAAATGTTGCATTTTCTTAAAAAGTTGTACCTACTGATTTGGTTCTGATTCACATGAAGCAACACAACCTCTTTAGTCTTTATCACTCCAGTGTGGTGCGATGAACTTGGTGCCCACTTCTGAGGCTGTGTCAAATCCGTGGGTGCATGGCATACGGAAAAAGACTCGGCCTCAGTAACACCAGGAAGTATACAACTGCCTTCATGACATACCTTCAAAACTGGGGATAATTAACGTTTGATGATTGTCAGGTGAAAACAATATATATTGACAAAGGACTTTAAAATTTGCCCCAATAAAGTTCTTTTCTAAGAGTACTAACTTACAAGGGTTTATTAAAAATGGTTTTCTTTGTAACATGTTTCAAGATACGTGCAAATGTTCAAAATGAGATTTAATTAAAGAATCAGCCCAGGGGTGTTTCCACGTGAAATTAATTGTGTAGTAAATGGCACTGAGTTTTAATTGTGTAATAAACAGAAGTCAGGGTCCCTTGGAACAGCAGGTGGAACACTGCAGGAAGCCCGCCCAGTCCTTGGCCAAGGCCTTGAACATTTTATTACCTCTACATTTATGTTGTTTTTTTGTCAAACCCAAGATGACCTGAAGTAGTTGGACTTTTTTCTGTTGTAAAAATGAAAAAAACCTATGAAAAGAGTTACTTTTAGCAGCTTATAATGGAAACTTTCATGAGACTTGGTGAAATCGTTATTGAGTTAATATTATGTCCTCGGCAACCCTAAACAAACAACTATGAAGGCTTTTTTCTGGACAATAAAACAAAAATAATTGTGTTTGATTTTTTTTTTTTTTTTTTGAGTCAGGGTCTTGCTGTGTCACCCAGGCTGGAGGGCAGTGGCACAATCACGACTCACTGAACTTCAACTTCCTGGGCTGAGGCGATCCTTCCACCCCAGCCTCCCAAGTTGCTGGGGCTACGCATGCACCATTACACCCAGCTAATTTTAAAACTTTTTTGTAGAGACAAGGTCTTGCTGTGTCGCCTCAAGCTACTTTCCTGCCTTAGCCTCCCAAAGTGCTAGTATTACAAGCAGGAGCTACTGCACCCAGACTGTATTTGAATCTTTAACCAGAGCACAAAATGAGCCTACAAGAGTTTCCCAGAATGTTCTGTCGTTATCTTAAAATATGAGTTGCCTCTTTAGGTGCCATGAGCAATCACTGGAATGTCCACTCCCAGATGAGTGGGTCACCACATCACCTGAGGCCCGGAGACTGCTGGCCACAGGGCCTGGGGCAGGGCTTCTCCGTGCCTGTCCATGCAAGCCCATCCATCAGTTCAGCTTTCAGACTTCTCCCACCTCCAGATCCCATCCATGGCTTGACTTCTGGTGCACAGGATACGAAGTGGAGATGAGATGGCAGAGGGGACAGTAAGAAATATTAATGATGACCTGGTGACTCTCTGAATCATCTCAAAAGAGCTCTGAGAATATGTCTATGCCAAAGGGAGGCGTGATCCTTAGAATCCTGGACAGGGTTGTATCAGGATAGGGATCACTTTCATTGTATTTTCCCACTCTCTAGAAAGTCTCATGGAACATTTTCACTTGGCTAAATATTTCCTTTTTCTCTACCTTGCTTGTCCTGTGGACAAGTGAAACTGAACAGGCCACAAGTTTGGGAGTCCAAAAAATATGGTGCAATTGAAAAATATTTGACCCATAAAAACCTACTTCAAATGACAGGCCCTTTCAACATTGCAGCATCTCCTGCTGAGGTTTGAACTTTTCTCAGCATTTCTCAAGTGAGCTCTAACAATGTTGTTAATATCCCAGGAGAATAGCAGTGGTGCTAACAAGAGCACCATTTTTCAAAGTAGTGCTGTGATAAATCAAATCTGTTCTCCATAAGACAGGTGATCCTTAATGATTAAGTCAATCTGGTTATTACTGTTAGTCTAGTTCTTAGTAAGAATTAAATAAGGGAGAAGGATCAGACTAAATCTAAGTGAATCACATAATATATTTAACTCCCAGGATTATTCATGACTTCAAAAGGAATGCGTTTTAACGGACACACACACACTCTCTCACACAAGGGAAAAGAAAATGACTGCTTATTAAGTTTCTAATATAAGCCACAAGTTATGCTTGGTTCTTTAATTTTATCTCAGTTTAATCCTCACCAAAAAAAAGTCATTGCCTGAATTATTTCAAATATTTATCAGAGATGGTAATTTTGTTTTAATATGACAATAGTTCCAAATTATATTTACAGACAAAAAAAAATTGCTACTGAGTCTGAATTCAGAAGCCGCACTCAAACATTGCTTCCTTTATGGGTTTTACCATTAGAATTGTATTTTTTGGTTCAAAACTGTGAGCTCTTAAATGTTTCTGAGCTCTGTATCTCACATGGTGTGATGGAGGAGAGGAATGCCACTGGTAGAAATGAAGGAGGAAGACGAAAGAGGAACAGACTGAGCTTCAGAGGCAAACTCTGGATTTTGTATGACGGAGTCAGGACACCTGTGTTTACTGACTTGGTGTGCGATGGTCACCGTGAGGCTAGTTAGTGACTTTCATTGCAAATAATCCCAAGAGAACTGGCTATGTCTTAGACATCTGCTGTTAGTGATCCTATGGCTCTTTCTCCTGTTGACTAAACCAGGATTCCATCAAGCCTGGTGGAGAGATGAGGGGGCCTTTAGTCCTGAAAGGTACAACACTGATGACAGTAGTAAAGTTCTCTTCCCTGTAGAGACTGTGGGCTGCACTTTCTCAACTCATGGAAAATTCACTGTGGTTTATCCAGTTATAAAGAGGTGAAACTGAATATCATTCAGCCACTCCATAGCGAGGTACAAATTGAGGGGAGACTCAGGGAGTCAGGCTGAGCAAACTCTGTTCCTTCTTGCAGTGTTCTGTGTCGAAGCACTGTGATTGATCATAGGAGCCGCGTGGCGGTGTACGAGCTTCTGGCAGACGCAGACATCCAGCTCAGGGCACACGAGGCCCAGTTCCTTCTGGTATGCTTCTGTTTTACCTGTTGAATTTTAAAAGTAGTTTGTTGATATCTATATATTTTTTAAAAGCCTATTAAAATTTTGGCTGGGACTGCAATACATTTATAAAACTAACCTGTGGGCCGGGCACAGTGGCTCAAGCCTATAATCCCAGCACTTTGGGAGGCCGAGGCAAGAGGATCGCCTGAGCCCGCGGGTACGAGACCAGCCTGGGCAATATGGTGAGACCTCATCTCTACAATAAATCAAAAAATTAGCCGGGTGTGGTAGTGCATGCCTGTAATTCCAGCTACTTGGAAGGCTGAGGCAGAAGGATCGCCGGAGCCCAGCAGGTCAAGGCAGGGGTGGCCGTGAGTGTGCCACTGCGCTCCAGCCTGTGCAACGAAGTGAGACTCCAACTCAAAAAAAAAACAAAAAAAAACCTGTGAAGAATTGCCGGTTTAATATTTATTCTTCCCACCTAGCACTTGAATTGCCTCTTCATTTGGTTGGGCCTTTTTTGATTTCACCTAATAAAGCTTAGTTATCACATTTAAGCACATCTCACAAAATCCCACTTCATTAATTTTTATTCAATCCCTATTATTATGAATGAAATCTCTTTTGTCATTAGATTTTCCAGTTTATTATTATATTATTATTTCCAGAGTCTAGAAATGCCATTGGTTATTGTTTTCTTTTCCAATTTACTATTTTATTATCTCTATTAGTTTCTTCATAAATTTCATCAAAATTTTAAAGTTTATAATAACCTACTTTTTAAAAAAAGCTCTATTTCAAAAAGAGTACTATTCAATTAAGTAGATATATGCTATTAAGTCTTAAAATAGCCAGTGTGGTAAATCTTCCTGCCCAGCTTTGTAATGGCATGACTTGAACATTAAGGATTATGATAAATTTGGACATTAAGAATTATGAGAAATAGAGGCAATGGAATTTGGCTAGTAAGGGGTGGCTAGATTTATAATTATATATCAGGAAACTTAAAATTATCTAAGAATGAAACAGCTTCCTGTTACTGCTAATATTAAGCATGCATCATACCCTGGGAAATGCCAGGCCAGCCTGTACTAATGTGTTTCAAATATTTGTGCCTGAGAGTATTAAAAACTTCAAGCTTGCTTTTAAGAAGTAGCTGGAATTCAGTTTTTAAAAATTATCATAAAATGATGGTTCTTTTAAAAAATATATATATATATAACAATCCAAGTAGATCTAACTTCTTCATTTTTGGAAATTATAATGGGGCTGAATCTTCATCACAGGATGAAGGATAGGTTTACCCTTTTGGAAATAGTCAAATGTTATTCAGGGTCTAGGCTGGCTAGAATATAAGCTCCATGAGGGCAAGGGCACTGACCACCTTGGACTTGTAAGACCCTCTAGTCTCAGTGGTGTTCAATAAAAATTTTTGTTGCTGTTACTCAGTAGCTTTGCTATCAAGCTGATAATACAGTTTTGATTTAAATTGAAATATACGAATAAACTAATGACTAAGTTTCTTGTGTGACACAAAACTGGCTATAGGGCTGGGTGTGGGTTCACACCTGTGATCTCGGTGACTCAGAAAACTGAGGCTGGAAGGATTACTTGAGGCTGGGCGTTTGAGACCAGCCTGGGCAGCATAGCAAAACCCTGTCTCAGATAGATAGATAGATAAATAGATAGAGATAGATAGATAGATAGATAGATAGATAGATAAGCTAGCTAGCTCTGGAGTCAGTTCCTTCAACAAAGTCCAGATGTGCCTGAGATTCACATCAACCTTTATTAAGAAGGGTTATTTCACTCAGTGATCTATCACAGAACAAAGAACTGAGTACCACATGTTCTCCCTGATAAGTGGACCCTGAACAATTATCATAATACTATAAGAAAGGGATTGGCAGTACTGGGAAACTGCCAGGGGAGGGAGCGGGGGTGGGTGGGAGGCATACTTCATCAATAAGGGTACCTGATCTCAAGTCAGGTGTTGTGGGGACCAAAGTGACGTCCAAACTTACCTGTACAATGACCATTTGTATACCTAACCCTGATTGTACCCCACATCTTTAAAATAAAAATTAGGGGGGGAAAGGGTTATTTCTTGCCGAAGCAGCCCTCTCTTTGAATTGCAGACTCTCTGACCACCCACCACATCCCCCCTCTTCCTGCCAGGGGTTCTGAAGAGCCAGCATTGGCCCAGGGCAGGAGAGAAAAAAACAAGCACTGAACATCACCAAAAAGAGTTCTTTTTAAAACTTTTGAATAACTTTTTTATCTGTTTTGTTTATGTAATTATTCCAACAGCAATTGTCAGTGATCCTGTATAATAATAAAAAGGATTTGTCGCACATAATGATGCCATAAGGCATGCCATCCTGAAATATTTACAACTTTAAAATAACAGTTATAATTTTTCTGTATAAATTCTTTAATAGCTTTAACAAAAAAAGAGTGTGTTTGACAACATTGTTGGTTTTATTGATGACTGCGATGTGACTTTTTGCATTGTATTTGCTCAACAGCATCAAGTTTGTATCATACCCTTTGAAGAATTCTCAGTTGAATATGTAAGACCTCAAGTCCATTGCATTGCCAGTTATGGGCGATTTGTTAATCAGAGGTAATGTGTTTCTTTCTTCTCCCCCTGCTTATGCTCTAATACTGTGATGCATGTAAGGCTGACACTTTATTTATTTGTTTAGTTTTTGTTTTGAGTCAGGGTCTTACTCTGTTACCCAGGCTAGAATGCAGTGGTACGATCACAGCTCACTGTAGACTTGACCTCCTGGGCTCAGGAGATCCTTCCACCTCAGCCCCCAAGTTGCTGGGACTATAGGTGCACCTCTACACCTGGCTAATTTTTTTATATTCTTGTAGAGATGAAGGCTTACTGTATTACCCAGGCTGGCCTCAAACTCCTGGGCTCAAGCAATCCTCCCACCTTGGTCTCCCAAAGTGTTGTGATTATAGGTGTGCGCCACTGCACCCAGCCAGGCTGACACTTTGTATTTAACCTCAGAATGATCACAAGCCAAGGTGCTAAAGTCTGGTGATGGATTGTAAAAATGAAAAAAGAAAAACTAGCTAAATCATTTAACCCAGCAGTCTGTCCAGAATTCTGTAATATCAGAAGCTGATACCAGACCAACTGGGGAAGTGGTTAAGCCTAGCCCTTGATGGCAGGAACCCTCACTTCTATTCTGAGTCTTGAAAAGACTCATTTTTGTTCCAATCCTTTAATCTCTATGCCTGAGACTCTTCATTTGAAAAACCATGAAATTAATGATCTCACAACTGTATCTTGAGAATTATCTAGCTAATGCTTATCGGGGTAGGGTCGTTTTGCTGTGGATTCAAAAATAATTTTAAGACGTGGTCTTGAAATCTTTTGTGCATGGTTAAGAATGTAGGAACTACTAGACAACACAAATCTGGTAGTGCTTGAAAGAAATAATGTGTATTTGTTCTCTTTTATATAGTATTTTGTCAACATTTATGTTTAGAGGTAAATTGTTTATTGCATTGATCTCTTTTTAACAATTTTAGTTCTGGAAAGGGGAGTTTTAGTAAGTTTCTATCTAGCTTGCTTCAAAGTAAAGATTGTTTTGTGTGCATTTTGACTAGTTACATTGAATAGGTGTCTGGAATACATTTGGTCGATAGACTTCACTGAGTATCATTATATAAAGATCACTAGAGACCTACGGTTCCCCAATACAGAATATTTTTGATGCTTGTGTGATTCTGTGTTCAAAGTCTGTCTCTTCACTGACGGACAGTTTAGCAGTTCTTGGTGATTTTTAAAATAGGATTTTAAAATCATGTCTTTTTCAGTGCCACCTGTGTCTCTCTGGCCCACAAAACTCCTCCCACAGCATTAATTTTGGATGTCCCGCGTGGTGGGTCTCTCCCTCGCCTGCCCCAGGACCCTTCTCCTTCAGTGGATGTTGTTTCTGGGGTCACCTTGAAGGCACCGCAGGTAGGATCTCCTTTGACTGTGCTGTTTCTAAACCAGTTGTTCTCAAAGTGTGGCCCCCAAACTAGTAGCATCCATGTCATCCAGGAACTTGTTAGAGTTGCAGATCCGCAGGTCTCACCCCAAACCCGGCAATCTATGTCTTAACAAACTCTCCAGGTGATTCTGATGCCCTTGGAGTTTGAGAACCTCTATTCTCTCCTGTGAAGAATTCCAGAACTGCAGGCATCTGATTTATTCTGCTTATGGCCACCCCAGCCTGATGCACTCAGTGCCTACAGAGCTCTCTCTACATAGTCATCTGGCAATTTTTTTATGGCCTATCTTGTGATAGCTCATATTTTCATAACCTGCTACTGTTTGACATTGTTGAGTTTATTAGTCTTCTTCCTAAGTTGGGTCATAAAACTTTTAGAATAGTTGCTGTGGCTAATGAACTTTTGGGGGCTGGGTGCAGTGTCTCACGCCTGTCATCTCAGCACTTTGAAAGGCCAAGGCGAGAGGATTGCCTGAGTTCAGGAGCTCAAGACCATCCTGGGCAGCATGATAAGACCTCGTCTCTACAACACATAAAAACATTAGCCAGGCATGGTGGTATGTGCCTATAGTCCCAGCTACTTGGAAGGCTGAGATGGAAGAATCGCCCAAGCCTAGCAGGTTGAGGCTGTGGTGGCCAAGATCGTGCCACTGTATTCCAGCCTGGGTGACAGAGTGAGACTCAGACTGAAAACAAACAAAAAAATTGGTATCTTCCACCATATCTTGCAAGTAGGAAATTCTTAATAAACATTTATCAATTTATCATCTAGAAAAAAATAAAAGTAAGTTATAATAAGGTAATGAATTTCCTCATTTTAAACTACTATGAAATCACAGTACTTTTAATGTTCTGGATTATGGAAATATACTTAACATTCTGATAATATAGATTCAGTATGCCTTATCCAAAATGCTTGGGACCAGAAGGATTTGAGATTTCAGATTTTGGAATATTTGCATTATACTTACACGTTGAACATCCCTAATCCAAAAATCTGAAATCCAAAATGTTCCGACAAGAATTGCCTTTGGACATTATGTTGATGCTTAAAAAGTTTCAGAATTTGGAGTATTTTGTACTTTGAGATTAGGGATACTCAGCCTGTATTATATATTCTTGTCATCCCAAAGAGAGTTTATGTCAGATCACATTGCATCAAGTTTAGAAAGTAAGAGGATCTGAGAGAGAATATTAAATAAGATCCCATGTGGGAAAGCCAGCCTAAAATAGTAAGGAGAAATGAGTTGAAATCAAGACACCCAAATTCTAGTCCTGATCTCATCAATGGGTGAGTGTATGATCTTCAGTGAGTTATTTACCCTTCATGAGTCATGGCTTTCATCTGAAAGGTAAGTTGTGATTGTAGTTTTCTGAGGGTTAAAAGACCCATTGCTCATGTACGGAGGCTTTCTGGGAGAGCCTGGCTCACCCTCTAGCCTGAGCAAAAGGAAGGTGTGCTCTGGTTTTTCCTGTGATTGGTGAAGTGGAAGGAGGACAGGAGCAGTCCAAGGAGGACTACCCCAGTGACTGGAATTTGTGTGGTTTGAACCCCCCATTAGTGCCAAGGAGGGAGCCCCTGGGCTTTCTTATTAACTTCTCCAGATATAGGGCAAAAGGTACAGGGAAATAATGAGGTTTGAGAGAAGCTGTTAGTGGGCAAACATAAAAAATGGAGTCAGACTCTTTAGTACATGATTATTATGGGTAACACTGCTACAAACATTTTTTTTTTTTGAGTTGGGGTCTCACTGTCACTGAGTGCAGTACTATGATCACAGCTCACCCCAGTCTCAACTTCCTGGTCTCAGGTGATCCTTCCACTTCAGCCTCCCGAGTAACTGGGACTAGAGGTGCATGCCACCACACCAGGCTAATTTTTGGATTTTTCATATAGACGAGACCTTCACTACGTTGCCTAGGCTGGTCTCAAGTCCCTGGGCTTAAGCAATCCTCTCACCTCAGCCTCCCAAAGTGCTGGAATTACAGGCATGAGCCATCACACCCGGCCAATGAACATTCTTGTACTGTCTTTAGCAAACAGATTATGCTTTTCTGTTGAGCATGTTCCAGGAGTGCAATTGCTGGGTTATATGTTTGACTTTGGTAAATACTGACAAACAGTTTTCCAACCTGATTTACCAAGTTACACACCCTCCAGCAACATATATGGTTTGTTCATCCATTCTGCAGGTGACAGACATTTGGGTTGTTTTCAGCGATTGCAGATAAAGCTGCTCTGAACATATGTGCGAAGGTTTCTATGTGAACACAGGTTGTCCTCTCCCTTAAGTAGATACCTAAGTCATTTTGTTTTTTTAACCTCTAAATACACTGTGATTCTAATTATTCACAGCTCTTCAGCTTGAGGGTTTATATATATATGTGTGTATATATATATTTTTTTATTTATTTATTTATTTTTCTTTCCCTCTCTTTTCCTCTTAGAACCAAGTGACCCTGAAAGGACTAGTACCACACCTGGGCTGGTACATCTTTGTCATCCATTTTTATCAAGCCACATGCCCGACGTTTCCCGTGCAGGTGTTCGTGGATGGAGGGCAGCCGCGGTCAGGTGAGCTGCAGTGAACAGGCTCCACGCTGCCTGCCTCGAGGCATCTCTGCAGCTGTGTGACAGGAAGTCTTCTCTCTCTGTCCAGGGTCCTTCCGTGCCTCTTTTTGCCCCCATGTGCTTGGCTGCCGGGATCAAGTGATTACTGAAGGCCAGATTGAGTTTGATATCTCAGAGCCTGAGGTGGCCGTGACTGTGAAGGTTCCAGAAGGAAAGTCCTTGGTATTGGTGCGTTCTGCTTGTCCCTCAGCTGCTCCGCATCTGGCTGCCTTTGTCAGCCATTCTGTGTGTCTGTTTGACTTATGGCGATACATCGTCCAAGGAGCTGAAGTCATATTTATAGAAAAATGTTTAGATTTCACAACTCTCTTTTACAAAAAAGAAAGCATGTGACAAAGTCAAGGGAGATAGGTCAGCTGGAGAGCAAGTGTCTCATCTCACCACCCCTTGCTCACTCCTCTTTTTACTGGCCTGCCTCTAGGGCATTGAACCTTCCTCTCTCTAGCTCCTGCAGCTACTTTCTCTCACGTTTCTCCCATTTTCTCTTGCACTTTGGGTGATTTCTCTCTTCCCCTTGTCCCAGGATGCTGGAGTTCTCTCAGGTCTGACACTGTTGTACCATTTCTCTTTGGATGCATCATCTGTGCCCACTGATTCTGGTCTGTCCTCTGTGAGAAGGACACCCACATCTATAAGTTCATCTCTGATCTTTCTTGAACTCCATATGTGACTATCATCTGCTGCGTATCTGCATGACCAGAGATTTCACAAGTCCCTCACTCAGTCTGCCATCTGCCCAGGCCTGATATGCCCCCCACCCTGTTCATTAACTTGAATGCTGGTGCCCAATAAGCAGAGTCATGCTGACCCCTCCCGCTTCTCCAATGGTTCTGCTACCACAGTCTGTTCACCACACACTAGGGATTCTTCCTCCACCATGTCTCTTGGACATATCCATTCTGTTCTGGTCCCATTGTTCCTCTCACTTGGGTGGGGACAGCCTCCCACCAGGTCTCCCTTCCTCTCTTCCACCTCCCCTCCAGTTCATCCTCCACACTCCTGGCTGTTACCTACCTGGCGAAGGGATAGAATTGGAACATGCCATGTGACTCAACTGCTTCTCTGGCCCCCCCCCAACTGATGGGATAAGGTCCATGAGCTTGTCCCCAGGTCCACATAACTCTCTCTGGTCTGTGTGCTTCCCTTAGGTTCACATGCAACCCCCAGGTCCACGTGCCTCCCCGCACCACCATGTGCTTCCCTCAGGTCCATGTGATTTCATTGGGTCCACGTGCTTCCCTCTAGTCTAGATGCATTCCTTGGGTCCATACACTTTCCCTCAGATCCAGGGCTTTCCCTTCCCTTGAGTCGAGACTCTTCCCCTGCATCCTTGTGCTTCACTCTGGCCAGGGCCCTCTTGACCTATGCCTGATTCATCATTCGTCCTCCTCTCCTGCCATTCTCTGCCCCGTACCTCCCCCTCCCACACTTCACACTCTGTCTATACTAACCCTTCCTCAAGTCCCAGGTATGCCATTTCCTCTTTCACCATCAAGCTTTCTCATGTTGTCCCTTTTTCTAACATTTTCTGCCTACGTCTCTACTCGGAAAAATCCTGCTGCTCCATTCACCTAGTCCAGAATTATTAATTCATCTTCTCACTTTCCAGACAGCCAGGAACCATTGTCCAGACCCTGCTGTGTGGCTCTCCGGTTCTCTGCTTGTGCCTCCTTCCTCCAAGGAAGTCATCTGCCTGGAGAATGGGGCCTGGCTGTTTTCATTCTGTGTCCCCCGTGCCTAGTGCCCTGTCTGGCACTTAGTGCTCAGCAAATGTTTTTTGAACTGAATATCATGGGAGCAGTAGACTCCCTGTAAGCTGTGAGCTGTGAGCAGACGACACAGGCATTTGGACATTTCTACAGCATTTGTTACAGGCAGAGTCTGATTTATACAGGCACAAAGAACCAAGCAGCACTCTAAAAGCCTGGAACTGCAGTTACTCATATAGACTAAGTATGATGGAAACTTCAGGGCAAGCCATGGGATTATGTTCTGTGTTGTTCCTGCTTACCTTTAAAAATACAAAACAGCAATCCCTAGAGATTCAGGGGAATCCCAGGCGTGCCCCCAAGGTCCCTAACAGGCATTCCAAGGACCCTGCCTGGGAGCTCACCATTCCCTGCATAGAAATGTAGATTGAGCCTTTAACTCAGTTTAGGTTTGCTCTTGTGATTTTTTTTTCTGTAAATCCTGCTTAGTTGGTTTTGGGCTTAAATAAACAGCATTGTCCTTGATGAAGAGAGCATACAGGCTGAATATCCCTTATCTGAAATGTTTGGGACCAGATTTTTTTCAGTTTTTAGAATATTTATGTTATACTTACAGGTTGAGCATCCCTAATCCAAAATGTTCCAAAGAGCATTTCCTATGAGCATGGCCTTTGGCATTATGGCAGCATTTAAGAAGGTTTGGATTTGGAAGCATTTTGGATTTGGGAATTTTGAATTCGGGATGATTAATCTATATCATGAATAGCCTTAGCTGTGCCCTGCCATTGGAAATTCAAAGACATGCTGATGGGTTTCTTTCAGGTCCGTGTTCTAGTAGTGCCTGCAGAGAATTATGACTACCAAATACTTCACAAAAAATCAGTGGACAAGTCATTTGAGTTTATCACCAATTGTGGAGGAAACAGTTTTTATATTGAGTAAGTATCACTTTATGAAAAGGCTCTGGAATGCATGAGGTACTCACACATTCCTGACTAGAACAAGGCCCAGGGAGGGGGGGCTGGCCCTTGGATCTGTCCTCTTCCTCTCACCACCCAAGGAAGTGGCAGTGAGTGACGGATCTAGAGAGGAAGATGTCTTACCTCTGCACAGACCATCCTATGACAGACCTCTCCACGCGCCATCTAGGAAAGATGACCATCCTCACCTTGAACTCAACAGAGGTCCATCCTCCAAGTTGGAATTCAGGAGCTGTTTAAGAGTGTCTCTTCCTCTTTGCTGCTTCCTGTTTGCCAGCACAGATTCCTAAGGACACCACATAGTGTGGTCTCCACTGGGAAGGATATCATCTAGGAGTCCCACTCTCCTCTGCCATCAGACTACTTGGGGAGCATCCAGAGACGTGACCTTCCAGCCCTCTCTCCTGGCATCCCTGAATGCCAAGAACTAGAACAGCCCTGAGTGTCGGCCCCTGCCGTTCTCTTCAATGGACCCATCTTGCCCCCTTGTAGGTTTCCTGAGGAACTCAGGAGCTCCAGAGGCCCTGGGAGACAGACGCCTCCTGTACAGCAAATATTCAGAGCAAAAACTTTTAAATCAAACAACTCTGAATCTGAATGCCTGCTTGGTCACTCCAGAACTGCAGCCTTGGGACTGTCTCTTAACTTCTGGGAGCCTCCATCGCTTATCTGTGAACTGGGATTTAGGCCTAATGGGTTGGGAGGTTGCAAGGTCATGTGAGATGTAGCTAAGTCTTCCAGCCACAACGTTCAATGAAGGCTGGCAATTCTCTTCCTCCTTATTATCATCTTGTTAGTCTTATCATTACACATACCTTTTTGGTAGCTGCTTCATTGAGATATAATTCGCATGCCATCTCATTGATCCTCTAGGTATATTTTCACCCTTTTCCTCCAATCACTCAAGGTTCCCGCTGACCATCCAGAAGTGGATGGTTGGGGAAAAGGGTGTCTGGGACAGGCTGAGTCTGGGGTGAGGTATTTTCCCACTCTTCCCAGACTCCAGAGCCCTGAGCCCCTCCAAGACTCTGCTGGGTGGAGCAGGAGGTAAAGGGAAGGTTGGGACTCTTTCCATGCATACCTTCAGGGGTATCCCTATGTATTGCTTTTGTCTCTACAGTCCCCAGACAGCCTCCAGATTCTGTAAGAATTC
The DNA here is from genome assembly GCA_963574415.1 of Tarsius wallacei. Taxonomy (NCBI): domain Eukaryota; kingdom Metazoa; phylum Chordata; class Mammalia; order Primates; family Tarsiidae; genus Tarsius; species Tarsius wallacei. The sequence continues at coordinate 22,986 of CAUYQG010164490.1, forward strand.
CGCTAGGTCCCTGGTGGCCTCTTACCACAAGGGCGCACTGCCTTGTGAGTGCCACCCTGCCGGGGCTGCCAACCATCACTGCAGCCCTGAGGGCGGGCAGTGCCGGTGCCAGCCAAACGTCATTGGACGGCAGTGCACACGCTGTGCAACAGGCTACTATGGATTCCCACGCTGTAAACGTAAGTGCATGTTCCCAGCCTTCCAAGACCTGCTCTGGTGTCCTGTAGATGATACTCTTCTAGGGCAGGCTTCTTGAATGTCACTGTACTAGGGACTCCCCGAGGATCCTGTGAAATGCAGATTCTGATTCAGGAGACCTGGGCTGGGGCCTGAGACTCTGCATTTCTAATAAACACCCAGGGGATGCCCATACCACTGGTCCATGAACCACACTGTGAGTAGCAAGGTTCTAGAAGATACGTGTTTGTGACTCCCATGTCATGTTATCTATGCACTTGGCAAAGCCGGTGAGTGTGAGTGGCCTTAAATACCAGTCTTGGACTGCTCAGTCCTCTTCCTAGCAGAAACTCTTTCTGTTTTTGTGGCCAGTCAAAGCTCAGTTGAGATAGGAGAGCCAGGGTCCCACAGGCGTACCATGTACTGGATGAGAAACCCTTGGATCTTGATCTAAGAAGTGTCCTGTGGACCGAGGCATAGCCCACCTCTTGTGGTGGCAGTGAGGAATGCAGGTATGCAAACAGAGTCCCCATGTGGAGACTAGCCTTTGCCTGAATAAGAGAAGGAGGACCCTGCTGCTGTGTCATGTCCTTACCTAGTACTGACAGGCACTGAGGTGATTTGGATGGGGAGCCACTTTGAGAGCCTGTAGGCAGTCCCTCCATTGACTTCTAGAAACTTCTGATGGACAGGAGGCCCCACAGTAGAATGGCACATAACAGCAGCATGATGGGCTCCTTGGAGTATCCATCTTGGACTCAGTAGGCCTAGCCGCTCTCCATTCAATGTCCACACACTGTATCTGCCATGAGTATTTGCTATGGTTGGTCTTGGCCCCAAGAAAGAGGTCTTCCAGATCAAAACATTTCTCCCAGACCTCTTGGAAGCTTCTGGAAATCTTGGTAGTTGGTGCAGCTCTGCTGGATGTCAGTTGGCGTCTAACCTTCATACGGTATCTCTTTATCCCCTGCCAGCATGCAACTGTGGCCAGCGCCTTTGTGAAGAGAGGACGGGGCAGTGCCACTGCCCTCCCCACACGGTCAGGCCCCAGTGCGAGGCATGTGAGACACACTCCTTCAGCTTCCACCCTCTGGCTGGCTGCGAAGGCTGTAACTGTTCCAGGTGGGGCACTGTTGGGGCTGCCACCCTGGAATGTGACCGGGACAGTGGGCAGTGCAGGTGAGCTTGGGGGAGTAGCCTGTCAGATCCTGTCCTGGAAAGGTCAGATGCCATCTGTCCCCATGCTGGTTATTGTCACTTCCCACTTCCCACCTGCCAGGAATGCTCTGGGTTGACTTCAGGGTGGAGCTTCCCAACCCAGACAGGTTGTGGTGGGTGGGAGGGATTGGCTCCCTCAGAGCTCATAGCTGGGCAGAGCCTGGGTGGCTAGATCACCAGTTTCCCCAGGCCAGAAGTAGCCTTGCCCGTTGACTCCAGCGTGCTGTCATGATAGGATTGTGTTCCATGTGTGCCACAATGCAAAAGGTGGAGAAACACAATGTATGCATAATTAAGTTGTCAGGGTCCCCTACTGTGATACGTTGTGGGAGCACCCATCCATTTGTATTTAGGTATGGTCTCCAAACCCTCCTTCTAGGGGTAGCTGACTGGGTTGTTAAGGTCAGTGCATGATAAAGTCTGAAATCCCACCTAACTCAGACAGGTGGGCTGGAGAAGGTGTTGAGGCCTCTGTAGCAGGGCTTGCTTGGGAGTAGGGAAGGAGGCAGCATGGCCAGATATACATGGGGGAAGCCTGACCTGACAGTGGGGCTGCCCTCAGAAGACCTCCAGTCAGCCCAGTGCATAATAACTGAGAGACAGGTAGCAATCATGGGCTCAAGCAGGTGCTGAGTTGCCAGGAGGTTGAGTCCAGCAGCCCGGGCTCTGCCCTGGAAGATAGAGGTTAGTGTCCCATGATTCCAGGTGATGGGCTGATCTCAGCAGGGTCATGGCTATAGGCGGTGGAGAACAGGATTTGAGTCCTAGAAGAAGAGGTTGGTAAGAAACACATCTAGGGTTATGTGGGAGGAAAACTGAACCAGAACTTCCAGAGTCCAGGCCAGTATGGCAGTGTACAGGGGGAAGCATAGGGTTGACCACCTACGCCACGCCCCTCAACATGCAGCCAAGGCACATGGATATTACTGGGTCTGTGATTTGGGTGTGAGAGCCAGGGTGGGCTGTTGCTGCTGGTGACAGGCCTCGGTGACTCCAGTTCAAGGGCAATGGTATTAGTTTTCTGTGGCTGCTGTAACAAATGACTGGGTAGCTTAAAATAGCAGAAATTTATTCCCCCACAATTTTGGAGTCTAGAAGTTCAAAATCAAGATGTCAGCAGGGATGGTTCCTTCCAAAAGCTCTCTGGAAGAAGTTGTACCATGCCTTTCTCTTAACTTCTGCTGTGGCCAGCCTTCCTTGGAGTTCCTTGGCTCATAACTGCATCAGTCCCATCTCTGCCTCCACCATCACAAGCTGTTCTTTCTTATGTCTCTGTCTCCACATGGCCTTCTCTTCTCTGTATATTTCTCTGTCTGTGTCTTTTCTCATTTTGTTGTAAGGACACCAGTCATATTGGCTCAGGACCTACTTCACTGCATCATAATCTCATCCTAAATTGATTAAATCTGCAAAGACCCACTTTCCCAATAAGGTCACATTGTCAGGTACTGGGAGCTAGAACTTGGACCTATCTTTTTTGGAGGGGGCACAATTCAACTCTCTAGAGCAGCTATGTTCACTTTTCCTAAGAAAGGACTCTTAACCACACCTTTCATTGTTGCCTACCAACTCCTTTATACTACCGAGACCTTGTAAGGAAGCTGAGAAAAAAACTTGAGTCAGGAAATATTCCAAGCCTTTATAAAACCACAGATGTGAGTCCTGCCTGAGTCAACTCAGTCGCTCAAGAACCAGTTATGGGTCCCAGAGAGGATACCTGAGTTTTATCATGGAAAGCAAAGGAACCAAAAGGAGGTAGAGAACCAGCTTTCAAGCTGGAGGAGAAGCAGTAGAGAATTAGTGGAAGGGAGCTTTAAAAGGAAGTCGTTTGTCAACAGAATATGTTGCTGCAAACAGAACTTTAGACAGTTTCTCACTGGGCCTGCCACAGAAAAAGAAAAACAAGAATGCTTTAAACATTTCTAAATCAGTTAAGGCATAAGGAGGGTGATGGATAGATTTACCACAGTGCTTTAGGTAAAAGTTCTAAGGCATTTTAACAAACCCTCGCTGCCAATGACAATTTAACAGAACGGAAAATTCCTAACTCAGGACTGAGGCATGGCATGTCTACAGTTTTGTCTAAACCTGAGGGCATCAGCAGAAATGGAATCTTACTAACTTGTACCACACTTAAACCAAGATGTGAAATTGTTTACCTTGACATCACAAAGAGCTTATAATAACCTAATGGGATGACATATCTACCCCTGAGCAAAGTGGATTTGTCATAAAAAGGGCCTTGGCAGAAAATGTAAGAAAAACTTTCAGTTGATTACATTACTGTAAATTGCACAAATTGCCCTTGGTCATTCTAGTGTAAATGCTGGAAAAGCTTTTGATTGCCTGAAAGGATTATCTCTTTATAAAATATTAGAAGAAAGACTATTTTTTGTTCCCCTAGACCATTTCCTGATGAAAATAAAGAATATGTTTAGAGAAGCCTAAAGTTCATGTTAAAGAAATAATCAGAGGTACCTGGAATTTGCAATAAAGAGAAAAACACACTCTTTCTCAATTATACAACAGACCATCTTACAGTTGTACAAATTATCACAAATCACACAGCTGAGAAATGGAAATTTTCAAATTATATGTGACTACTTATAGGTGTTATCATACTCTCTAACAGAAAATCAAACTGTTATAAATACTAGTCTACTTTAAAATGAATTATAAAAACAAGTGTAACAGTGAACAAACCTCAGTCCTTACTTAATTAAAACTAGTGTTGTGATTTTAGAGGCAATGGGAATATGTTACATTGGAACTGAGACTGAGATTTTGACTCCTCTTGGTCATGTCCTAACTAGGAGACTCTGAAAAAGCCATTCTGCCTTCCTGGGTCTCAGTCTCCTAATCTGTAAAATAAAGTTTGATAAAAATCATATCTAACGTTCCACCTAAATTTAATATTCTGATTCTACTTCTTCTTCAATCTCTTATTGTATCATAGACAATATTGCAAAAGTATACCGTGTAAATACCAAAAAGTCTACTATTTTGGTCACCTCTATTAGATCAAGGTCATAAAGATGCTTATGTTAATCAAAATTTTATTTTTTATAGCAACACCAAACAGTAAGTATATTTCATCAAATATAATAGCAATGAGAAAGTATTTTTGCATCTGCTTTTAACAATGAAAGATGTATGCCATTAGATTCTTTGAACAAAAAAAGAACTAGAATATCCTCAGAAGATTTTATCAACCTGTGACAGATGTGAGAAAGCTGGGAACCACTGCTTTTAAAAGCTATTATTGCCAAGTGTAGTGGCTCACATCTGTAATCCCAACACTTTGGGAGGCTGAGATGAGAGGATTGCTTGAGCCCAGGAGTTTGAGTCCAGCCTGGGCAACATAGTGAGATCTTGTCTCTACAAAAAATCAAAAAATTAGCCAGGCATGGTGGCATGCACCTGTAGTCCCAGCTACTTGGAAGACGGAGGCGGGAGACGGAAGGATCACCTGAGCCCTAGGAATGGGGTCTGTGGTGAGCTATGATTGTGCCACTGTACTCCAGCCTGGGCAACAGAGTGAGACTTTGACTCTAAATAAGTAAATAAATAAAAAATAAAGGCCGTCATAATGTCCATCACTTTCAAGATTGATGAAAAGAGATGGCCATCCTCCTGTACCTCCAACGAAGCCACATGTACAACGTGCCTTTTCAGAAGAGTGATAGCAACCGGAAAGATTTGGGGATGACTTCTATCTCCACCGGTCCTTACAGATTTACCATGTTTGTCTTAGATGGAAACATTAAGTACCAGAAAAGGTCACAGGCCTGCATTTCTGGAACAGAAGTTCTTCTAGCTAGGCTTCAATCCCCGAGCTCTAACAACTTGGAGAGGCGATTTCTTTGATGCACCTCATCAACAATTTCTTTGATGCACCTCAAGGAAAGTGGGGCCAGCCAGGCAGCGTGTGGATGCTGGGACGCGGTGCTGACACAGCAGTGACTACTGTGACTGCTATGCGGAAGGAGCTCAGAGTTCTCCCCTGCACTCACTCTGTCGTCCTTCATCTCCTGTAACACTGGTGTCTTCCTCTTATCTCCTGGGATGATCCTTCTCTGGCTGTTTTACTGGTTCCATTTCCTCCTTCTGCCCCCAGATGGAGAGAAAGTGTCGTGTGAGTTTGCACGAGGTTGCATCCTGCCTCTGCCTCTCACTGTTCAGGTGACCTCAGGCATGTTACTACTCTCCTCTGAGCCTTAGATCTTCATCTGTAAGACAGGGACCCTGGAGACACCTCCCTCGTGAAGTTCTTTGGAGTGTCAAATATCCTATGTGAACACACTTAGAATAGTGCCTGACACACTAAGCACCCAGTAAGCATTAGCTATTATGGCTACTTGCCAAGGTCACGACTGGAGGCCTTCTCTCTATGCTTTGTCCACCTGAGACTCCACCTATCTCCTGGATGATTCTCAGTCCTGATTCATGATGACTGTCTTAGCTATCCACCTTTGTTGCAAATCACCTCAACCCGGGGTTATTTTACTGGCTTTACTTAGGCAGCCTTGGACAAGTTCCCCAAGCTCTTTGAGCGCCTGTCTCCTCACACGTACAATGAAAGGTTAGATTGGATGCTCTTTAACTCCAAAGTTCTATGACTCTGATCCTATCCCTGAAACACTGTCATTGTCTTGCTTTTCAAGCCATTTCTCCCTCTGGATTAAAAAAAACAAAATCTACTTAGTGGTGACAGCCTCTTTCCTGTCTCAAAGCCTAAAACCTGAGTATTGTCATAGAATTAAACTGTTTTCCCTGTAGCCAATCAGGTGTCACCTCTGGCAAGAAACTTATTATCTTCCTCCCTTTCTATGGTTCTCTGTGGCCCACTACCACCCTGGTTAACTCCCTTTACCCCTTTATGTTTGAATGACACTGCTGCTTTCCTAACTGACCTTCCATGTTCCGGTTTACCATTCATTGATTCATTCTTTTATTCTTTTTTGGCCCCTTAATCTAAGAGGGCTATGCCAATTTCACAATTATACTGACATTTAAAAATCTGTCTTCCCACTGGGGAGAGGAGAACCCATTCAGTAGATGGTGCTGGGAAAACTGGCTGATCACATATGAAGATTGAAACAGGACCCCTACCTATGACCATACACAAAAACCAACTCTAAGTTTTTCTCTATTTTAAAGAAGTTTTCTTAAAACCTAACCAGCCTTGTGTTTCTAGATGATAGCAGTCAAAAATGGAATTACTGAATGAAATAGTACATATTAAAAAAATAATCTCACTGGTTCTCAGTTTGAACAATTTTATCAAAGGTAACACTAATACTTTTTGGTGACAATAAAACATTTAACATATGTATTTTCAGTGTGTTCTGGAGCAATTATCTGATTAATACAGAATAATAAATAGAATAATCCTCCATGATTTAATAATTAATAAATAGAATAATCCTCCATGACATGAGTATTTTTAATGGGATTTGAGAACTTGAAGAACAACTATAATTCCGCATATGAGATCTGTTCCTTTTCAGCTACTCAGGTTGGATTCCTCATGTGTGTTTTTGGCACTCTTCACCGGAAGTCGTCACAGATTTCAGTTCCAACTCATCTCCACTTATTATCATTGGACTTGTCAACCATATGAAATGGCCCCCTCATGTGTACCATGTAACATAAGAGAGGAATGTACTGGAGGGGCTTGAAAGCTACCACTGCTAAGAGATGGTTTCAATTTCTGCTTTATCCTTACTTAAACCTTCTCTGAGGTGGTTGCCTTACACACGGGTATACATCTATTTTCACGGGTCATTGGGAGGGATGCATTATATTGTGAAATATGCCCTTTGTTCTTTGAGTGACTGGCTGTCATCACTTAATTCCTTTTTTTCTACTGTCATTTATGCAAAAGGAAGCAAACAGAGCTTTAAACTTGAGTTAAATACCTAAGAGTAGCTGCAATCTGAGATCACTATCATATTTCTTTTCTTATGATCAATTTTTATTTATTCTTATCTTAAGAAATTACACATTCAATACAACACTCTCTATTTTACTACTCTTATTTTCTTCTTCTGTTGTGAGGGAAAATTTTTTCTTGTTAAAACAAAACGCAAATTTTTAGGAAAAAGAAAGGAACATTCAGATTTGGTGAAGCAGATAATCAAGCCCTGAATATAGCTAAGCTGCCTGATCTGACACCTCACCACATCTGCTTCCCTGCTCCTCAGTCTTGAGGGTTCTGTGTTTGTTATAGCTGATCCCTTCTTTTGCCTTAAATAATTTCTTACTTTTCTTCTCGAACAATATATTTTTTAATTTTTATTCTATTTAACTAGCCACTTACCAGTTTGTATTAGGAGTTTCTCCTCATCTTCCTGATTTACGATGCTGAATGCACTAGAGTTTAGTCCTTTATTATCTTCTCTGTGTACATTCACTCCTTATTAATCTCATCCATTCTCATGGTTTCAAATACATTTATAGACTGAAGACTCCAAATTTATATACCCAGCACAGGCCTCTCCCCTAATCGCTAGACTCTCAAAACCATTTGTCTACTGAACTTCTCTCCTTGGGTAGTAAGCATTTCAAGTTTAGCATGAAAAAATATAGACTTATTCTTGGTCCCCACACCTTTCCTTCCTTGAGTCTTCTCTAACTACATCTGCCCTAGTTGCTTAGGTCAAAACCCTTGTTGTTGTCTTTGACTCCTTTCTGCCACCCCCATGTCTAATTCAAGCCAATTCTACATGTCTTTATAATCTCTCCATTAGATACGTTACATAAAATGTCTGCCACATGGTAGGTGATCAATAAATAATTGTAAGTGGGATGAGTGACTAAATATACCCAATCCAGCTCTACTTTCTTTTTTTTTTCATTACTCCTTTAGTTAGATCACTGCGTTAGCCCCCTATCTCGTCTCACTGCTTCCAACTGCCCTCAAAACAGCAGTTATGGTGATGATTTGAAAGTAGAGTTGGATCCTTTCATTCTTCCAGACAAAAACTTCAGAAACTACCCATCTCTGAATCAATGTCAGACTACTTACAATGAATGAAATGTCTCACACAGCCTAGTATTCTGCGGCACATTTGGCCTCTTCTGTACGCTGCTTCATAATCATACTATTCCAGCTCCTAGTTACTTTACTGTCATGTGGGAATGCTCTGTTTCCAAGATAAGTACAATTTTGTGCTTCCTGAGTTCCATCAGGTCTTTGTTTAAGTGAGATATTTTCAGGGAGACTTCTTGTAATGTGTTACAGGTTTAAAATATGTACTCCCCTGTCCCACCTCTGCAGAGCTGTGTCCTTTATCTGACACTCCTGTGCCTCTGTGACTTAGCTCTTTCCATGTGACTTGCCAATGAATTGTTATACAGATTGTTTCTGCTTTTAAAACATTTGCAATAGTAAAGTTGACCTTTTGAACCTCTGCCATCTAGATGAGAAGGGTACATTCAGGATGATGTATCAGTCCCAGAAGAAGAAGAAAAACAAGGAACACAGCTTAGTCACCCAGCCTCACCCAACCTAGAACACTATCCTAAAGCAGGCCCCAGAGTTGTTAGTTAAATATAACATTATTATTTTATGTTATTGTGATTTTTTTTCTGGTTGTTAGAACATAGAACCTTGTGGCAATTGTTAACTCATATACCTTCTGTGATCACCCTGTTTAAAATTGAGCATGCATAAGATATAAAACCCAAAATGAATTTTTGTATCACACCATCTATAAGATTCACTTTAACATATTGTCCATTAAAAAATTTAGTACATTACTTTTTTTGGCAAAAAATGTACCCTATTTGTGTAGTTTTCTGTGAGGACTGAGAGTTTTTCATGACCTGCTCATATCTTTGTGTCCAATCAGAGCAACACTGAGAGCAGATGCTTGGGATATAATTTTCCATTCATCTTAGTTTTTTCTTCACAACATTTGATTCTTGCAGTTGCTGGAATGACTTTCAGAATGAAATTCATTGCATGAGCTTTGATTCAAGAATTTTAGCATAAACAAATGTACCCAGATTGTTTCTAAAGAAAAGGTTTGGGCCCAGAAATAAGAGTGCTTCAACCATTCTCTTGCCATTTATAGTTACTACTGAGCTTAGTAAAATAAGCTCTTTCCAGGCATTCCATGCATTTTTTTGTCCCTAGCTCACCAGCCCTTGTCCACAGTTCTCTTGGGTATTCTCTTTAGAACTTAATATTTAAACATGGATATAAAAACAATTTGCAACATGAGATTTAGCTGTGTGTGCAACATTTTATTTATTTATTTTTTTACATATGGTTGAGAGAGTTCATAGCTTTTTATTGATAGCCTGTTATTGCCCTAAGTGAATCATTCAGGAAGTTCAGATCTTATGTTTCACTCAAGTGGGTCTCTAATTTTTACTCCTTGTATCCTGAGTAATTTAAATTAAGAGGCTCATATACTCGTTCCAATGGCCTGCTATAATTTTCATTGATAAGAAAACCTTTACTTTAAGAAATTTTCCACAGTACTCCCTCAAGTCTTTCAGAAAAGAGGTCAGATATTAATATATTCACATATTTCTTTGATTAAGATAGACATTTCTTGCGTGTATTGAAGCCTACTTAAATGAGTGAGTGACAAATCTCACCAAGTTTTGTATTTAATTATCTTGTACTCTAAGGACATTAAAACAAAATTGTTTTAGTTTATATATAAAAGCATATAGACAATTTCCCACACAGACATATTATAGACAATACTGGCAATCGCTGAGTAAGTGTATTTAAGATAAAAATTTAAAAAGCAAAGAAAAAATTATGAAACAATTTAAGCAAAAAATAATTTTAGCTTGTTCCAAATTATCAAAAAAATCAAGTTTTATATTAAAACATGTATTATTATTTATTGGACAATCTAAAAGAGCAATTGAAATTTAATTGGCTATGAAAATTCTTCTTCAGTTATTTTCTTTGGTCAATATTAAAATTTTATTTTGTGTTTATTATTTATAAATGTATTAATCTGTTTTCACATCATCATAAAGACTCATTATGTTAACATTATATTTCGCTTGTTTTCTGCCAGTTATTTTTAACTTTTGATAAGTTGGTCTTCCCATTAAAAGGCAGACCAAAAGACAGTGGTGCTTTGTACTAAGTACTGTCTTGAAATGGATAATGCTCCCCACCTCAATCTGATTTTATAGATATCAGAGAATGTTAGTGCCTTAGTGAAAGGCAACATTCTGCTTAATAAATCATCTTAACAGCAGCTTCACTGCAATGCCCCCACTGTGGTTAACAGTTCAATAGTTGATATTTGTGTTCTGCAAACTATCATGATTATTAACTAGATTTTTGTCAACCTTAATTTGGAGACCTATTAAGACACACACTGAAGCAATTAACACATTTCTCTATTTCTCCTATACATTTTAATCTCCATGGTGGGTGTGTGTTTAAACATAATTTTTATTTATTAAAAAATACTTAATTACAGTTAAAATAAAAATGCAATTTATTTTTTACCATTTTGAGATGTTGGGTTTTTTAGTTGCTGATTACTAAAATAACCGTCAGACCCAAACCACATGTTAAAATACATGGGGAAGTTATCAGTTAATGATAATAATAGCCTATCAATTAATTATCTGACAAAATGTTTTTGATAATGCAGGGTAGCTAAAAGGTAGATAAATCACCTTTTATTTTTATACCCAGGGACACATTTTGAACTTTTGTATGCCTAATTTTTCTTCCCGTACAATGGTATATCAGTAGCTTATAAGATTGTGGTGATAATTCACTGGACTAATACATAAAAGCACCAACTGTTATAAAAAAAATAATAAATGTTGGATGAATTTGAACTAAACTAGATAACTGACTTTACACTTAGACGAACAAGAACTACGGATGAGCTAAGGAATGTCTATTGAGAATCTTTCTAAATAACAAAATTTTATCTCCTCTACATTAGGAACAACATATCCCTTAAAATACTTGAGTATGAGGTACTGGGATGTGTCTGTCCATTAATAGATTTTTTACAGTATTGACATTTATGGTTCCAGGTGTTGAGTGGAGCAAAAAAATACTTTTATTGATTACAAATTTCTGTACATGAGCAGAGTAATAGTAAGGGAACACAGAGTTGATATGGTGGCAAATCATTTAATGTTTCTAAGTAGAAAACTAAATAATGCCTTAACTTGTATAATACTAGTTCTCAAAATGTGCAATTAGTCATTGCATCTCTCAGGATGGGCTAGGTTATGTTGTAATAATAGATAACCCCACATATCAGTGGTTCAATTCAAACTACTAAGTCATCCGATGAGTAAGTGACAGCAGAGTGAGAAGGGTCTAGAGGCTCACTGGAGTCATTCAGGCACCACAATGATGGAAGCTTCATCAAGGCACATGCCTCCAATCAAAGCAGGCGAAGGGAAGGTAGCAATGCATGCATATAAATCTTTCCTGAAGTAAACGTGTGCTTATGCTCACCTTTTTTTTTTTTTTTTTTTTTTTAGTTGGAGTATCACTGTCGCCCAGACTTGACCTGCTGGGCTCCAGTGATCCTTCCACCTCAGCCTTCCA
>CAUYQG010164491.1:0-11469 GCA_963574415.1 Tarsius wallacei
TAACATTAAAAATAGCCAGACATGGTAGCACGCATCTGTAGTTCCAGCTACTCAAAAGACTGAGGTGGAAGGATCGCTGGAGCCCAGTAGGTCAATGCCAGGATGGATGGCCATGAGCATGTGTGTGCCACTGCACTCCAACCTGGGCAACGGAGTGAGACTCCAACTCAAAAAAAAAAAAGAAAAGAAATAGCTCTCTACCTTCGAAATACTGAAGGACTACATATTTGCAATAAACGTTAATAAATATATCAAGCTATCTAGTTCAAAAATGCTTTCATTCATTTAAACTCATTTTTAGCCTCATGACATCAGTAAAAATAGCACTTTTTGAATGTGTACTATGCTTGCAGTATAATCTCAATTAATTCTCAAAAAGATCTTATGAGGTAGTCACTGTTTTCCACACACGAGGTCCAACAATCAGGTTCAGTAGTCACCATTATTTGTTAAGGTCTGACAATCAAGTTCACAAACTTGCTACTGTACATATAGCTTAAAATATCATACATTGATTAGCTCAGTTTCTATGGGCCAGGAGTCCAGGCAGGGCTTTGCTGGGGTCCCTGTATTGGAACAGCCTCCCTACTCACCTGATCTGGCTCCCAATGACTTTTCTCTTTAACTGAAGATAAAGGAAATATCGATGACATTCAGGACATCAAGGGTAATACAGCAATGACTCTGATGGCCATTCCAGAAAAAGAGTTCCAAAACTGCTCTGACGGGTGGATTAGGCATTGGCATCGGTGCAGTTCCCCAAGGGGAGGACTTCAAAGGTGACCGAAATGATATTCAGCAAGGAGGTAGGGAACACTTTTTCTAGGATGAGTCTGCGAACTTCACTGTCAGATCTTGTATTTTAGGCTAGCAAGCTAAGGCCGGATGTACGGCAACTTTCTCAAAGACTCATAGGAGTGAAATTTGAATTCACAACCAATCCATCTAGATTAAAGTAAAGCCTGACTATTCTGTTTGACTCCAACTATAGTGTTGCTGTTAGAGAGAAACGGTCACATAACAGAGGCAAAAGCATGAGCCCTGGAGTTAGCTTAGCGACTGACATGTGAATTCTGCCTATCCGAGCGTGTGACTATAGTCAAACTATGTTGCCTCTCCAAGGCTCAATGTCCTCATCTGAAAAATGGGCCAGTTAATGCCTCCCATAAGCCATTGTGAGGGTGGGGTGAGATAAAGCAGGCAAAATGCTAAAACATTTTATTATTCCCGATTTGACAACTGAAATGACGTGACTTACTCCAAGCTGAGTTTCTCTTAGTAGAAAAGTCAAGAAGAGCTTAAGTTTGTGAAGTTACTGACATTTCACCATTTTAGAACTACTAAAATAACAGTTTCACATGGTTCAGACTAACAGGTCTTCTATCTGTGTTCTGTGTACTGGGTCACAGACTGGCCCACGGGTGAGCATTTGAGAAATAGTGTGAGCAGATTTTAGCAATCTTGGTATGAACAACTGTCTCTCAGGTCTCTCGAATCATCAGTAACGGTAGGAAGAGTGAATGAAGACAGTTCTACATTTCAATATTAACACAAATTCGGCAGCTTAAAATATCATACATTGATTAGCTCAGTTTCTATGGGCCAGGAGTCCAGGCAGGGCTTTGCTGGGGTCCCTGTTTAGGGGCTCACAAGGATGCGATTAAGGTATCAGCTGGAGTGGCCATCTCATTTGAGGCTCAGCTGGGAAAGATCTGTTTCCAAGCTCACAAGGCTGTAGGCAGAATTGAGTTCCTTATGGGTGTAGGACTGAGACCTTCAGCTTCTTGCTGACTGTTGGCTGGGGGTCACCCTCAGCTCCTGGACACTGCCATAGCTCCTTGCCACATAGGATTTCCCAATACGGCATCTTCAAGGCCAGCAAGGGAGACAGAAGGCAGTAGAATCTTCTATAATTAATCATACCATCACTCCCACGCAATCACGTTCATCCTATCATCTCAGCCATTTCTGTTAGCTAGAAGCAAGTTGTGGGTTCTGCCTACACTCCAGGGCAGGGGATTACATAAAGGGTCACGAGGTGGTAATTTCACAAGATGGACACAGTGTCTCCACCAAAAGAGGTCACATCTTCGAGAAGATACAGACAGATGTGCTAAATGGCAGGACCGTGAAGGACAGAACGTCTGGGCACTCAGGGAATGGAGCTTTGAGCAAGGGATTACGTAAAGGGTCAACAGGCGGTAATCTTTGGGACATCTTAAAAGTCTGTCCAGCACACAGCGGGTGGTAACCGAAACCCACAGGGGGAAAATATGAGTGATACTGTATAGTTGTAGCAATTAGTGAGAGATATAAAACAAATCAGCCCTTAGCTTGCCATAGTGCCTAGTTCTGTCATTGACCTGATAAACTGGTAAGCAAAATGCCACATTCAGGCCAAGGGTTTGGAAGTTTTAAAGCTCTGTACGATTTGTGCACTTTAGATATGTTACAACTCTGTAAAACAGCTCAGAAGTTTTTAGTATTTCTTACAATTTCTTTTTTAAGAAGCCATGATTTATTTCTTCCTATGAGTTGCATGCTGGTGGTGCAACCTAATTTTTAACACTATTAGAGGCTTCATTATTTGCCTTGTTTTAAATAACAAAAGAAATTCTTAATTAGTTCCTATTCAACCAAAACAAAAATCGCAATTTTAGCATATTGTTACCCCCTGAAGAGACTGAAAAAGTCAAGCGTGGTTGTTTCACTTTAATGCCTGATCCTCTCAATAAGCTGACAAAGAAATAACATATTTTGATTGAAATTCTCAAATGTTTATTGTTTCTTGGTGCCAGTTATTTGGGATAATTATGGCTCTATAATTCCATCAACACGTTCTGATGTAAACAACTGTGAAAATTGCATCTTTGAATGCTGCAACTATGCCCACAGCATCATCAAAAACAATAATTTATTTCTCAGACTAATAATTAGAAGTAATTAACCACTAGAAGCAATTAGGAATAGTAATTTATTTCTTAACATAATGTAATGAGCTGCTTTTTCAATGTATGTCTGGATATTTAGCAACCAGTAATTACTTTTAGAAGAAAGAAAGAAATGTGCCTTCAGTTAACAATCTCAGATGCCCAGCACAGTCCAGCCCAGTCACATGGAGGTTTGACGAGTCACTGGCAGAATCCTGCTGAAAACGGGGGCTCTGTGACACACTTGGAGAGAAATTATCTCAGGATTTCATATTTATTTAACCACTGAATGAGTACATATTGGGTATCTGCTAGGTCTTATGTCATCTGTGCTGGGCATTGGAGACACAAAAGTGGACAAGATAGACACAATGTCTCCCCCAAAAGAGGTCACACCTTAGAGAAGATACACAAATGTGCTAAATGGCAGGACCGTGAAACACAGAATGTCTGGGCTCTAAGGAAACGGAGCATTAAGTAAGGGATTTTGGCTTTGGTTTTAGCACCCCTGGCATTCTCTGATTGGCATGGACACCATAGTGTTAAGTTGATAAAGAGGAAGAAAAGTATTTGGCACCAGTAAACACACAGATGAAAAGCCCTTTGGGTGGGAATGACCTGTGCACCTTCAAAGAGCTAACCTTAGAGGCTGCAGCAGGTGGAATGGGATGGTGGCAGCATGGTCCCTATGTGCATGGCCATCCCGGCCACATTCGGGAGGGTAGCCTCTCCCTTAAAAACAATACAGGACCCTGGAAGGGCTCTAGGCAAGATTTGCCTGCGTAGAAGTTTCCTTTGCGGGCTGTTTGAAGATGTAGTGAGGAAGGCAAGAGAGAATGTGGGAAAGCAATGGTTCAGTCAAAAGATGTGCTGCTAGCTTGATCCACACTGAGAGCTCCGGGCTGGAGAAACACGCTGGATCAGGAAAATCTAGGAGTAAAACTGACGGGACATGATGGCTTGAATGATGGATTGATCCAAGGAATACAAGACGAAAGGTGGGGTACAGAGTGGGTTGATAAGTGTTTGGGATGTGCTGAGTTTGAGGCACCCCAAGACACAAAGAGACGCTGGGTCAGCGGAGGACATGCCCATTTGGAGTTTGGACAACAGGCCTCAGCGAAGGAGATACATCACTGAGTGTCATCAACACAGAGACGAGCCACTTGAAAGAGGAGACAATCCAGTCTGGAACTGAGGCTGGAGGACCTCCACCTGCATAACCCCAGCAGCGAAGTACTCCACGTCCCTCCCCAAGACTCCCCAGTTATTTCCCAGAATCCCCAGTGGCAACCCGCATGTGCTAGTAATTCTTCCCCTTCAGGATAGTCCTCTGTCTAGAGCTTTTGAGAGGGGCGACCCTTTGTGGCCACTGCAGCTGGTACCCCCCACCAATGAGAATTCAATACTGCTTTTCTTCCTAGAGGCTTCTGCTGTTCCCAGAACTTGGAGTCCTGGGGTGACCTGCAGTGATCTGCTCTCTTCGGTCCTCACTGTGGCAATCCATCCACGCTAACCTTGATGCACAGATGAAAGTGTTCCCTCCGCGACCCTAAGGACCACAATATCTTCATCAGGAAAACGCCACGGTCTCGCTACCTAGGGATCTGAAATGGTCCCCATGATTCCTGGAGGCTGAGGGTTGGGTACTTTGCTGGTCTTTCTGGTGATCCTTCTCTCACCTGCCCTAAACCATCCACTCCCAGGGCACACACACATAGAAACCCAGCGTGGGTCTGCAGGTATGCTGACCGGGCCATGGATGAAACCCAACCCAGTGTTGTCTTGTCAACCCAGTGTTGTTTCAGCCACATTATCCTTCTGAAAAAAAGTTGATAGAAATACTCTGGTCTGAAGCCAATACCAATTAAATCAACAGGCATTTCTTCAGTGCTTGAAGCTTATGAAACCCCTATGCCTTATCTAATTTAATTTTCATGACAACCCTGTGAGAAAATTTGCCCCTACCCTCCTGACACAGAGGAGGAACCCCAAGGCTCAGAGAGGTTAAGTCACTTGCCAGAATCACACACTGACTGGTTGGTGGAACAGCAGTTGAAAATCATATTTTATAACTCTAAAATTTGGACACTTCTTATTATACCAGGTTCAAAGCTGCTCAAGCTAGAAGACACATAATGTATCAAAGAGTTTATAGGTCAATGTCACCACATGTGAAATCCGATAGGATTGCCCAGAGCAAAATGAGTCTAAGAAAACTTTTGATCACAGAGAGTTATCTAAAAAGTTGCAAAATTCAGTGGCAGAGTCATAATTCCAGGAAGAATTATGCTAGGAGAATTGAGAGATAATAAAGCAATTGTAAATTCAGAGACAAAAAAAAAAAAACACGAGCAAAAAGCAAATTATCTAGAGCTCCATTTAATATTGCATCATTAAGTAAAAAACAATGTGAACTGAGTTTTCAAAGTGTGGTCCATCACCAGAAACAGGATTACCTCAGATGTACATTAAAATACAGATTCCCTGGCTCTTCCCAGACCTACTGACTCAGAATCTCTGGAAATGAGACCAAGAAATTTGAATTTTAAAAAATGCGTTTGGGGATGCTTCTGCAACCCAAAGTTAGAAAAACCACTGAAATAGACCATTTCAAAACTGTTTATTAGCCTACTAGCAGAAAATGAGAACAGCAGCTGGATGCGGGACCAACTAAATTTTCTTAATATGATGAATTTCACAGTAAGTGGAAGACTTGGGATCCTCGGAGAAGTTCTCATCGAGAGAGACAGTTGTTGTGGGAAGAAAACTGAGTTTGGCTGTGGAGATTTTACATTCTTATTTGACCAGGCTACTTGAAAAAGTCACTCCAATTCTGAGCTCCAGATTCCTCATCTAAAAATGATAGAGTGAATTCCTGTCCTCCAAGGTTATTTTAAGCATTAAGTAAGATTCAGAGGGTTAAACGTTGGAGACAGTAAAGCTCTATCCGTACCAAAGCGATGTGCCTTTTGTCAGATGCATGTGTTTGTGAGTTCCCATCCATGGGAATTACCACTATTAGGACTCCAACAAATAGCAAGCATTAAAATCAAGTCCATGACCATGAGGTCTAGGCAAATTGAGTTCTCAGTGTCCTGAGAACTCCCTGTTTAATTTCTGTTGCAAAGAGTATATGGCTGCAGGAAATCAAGCTAAGTGCTGCTGAAAAGAGTAAACAGGCACTATTACTCCCCAGTATCCACACTGTGTTTTATCCTGCTGGCTCTGCCGCTGGGTTCTACCCTACTCCTCAAAAACAAACACAAAAACAGATGATTCCCTGAAAAGCAAAAATTACCTTGTATTTTCTGCATGATATGCTAAGACATTGTTCTCACAAAATGCTTTTTAATTATCTTGCCCTGAAACATCGTATTGTGGTAGTCTCTGCTGGACTCTTAACACGTAACACAGAGAAGTTGATTGCACTATGAGAAGAACCCTCCTTAATTAAATGAGAAACATTACCGCTTCATCTCACCTTGGACTGGCATTCACTTCCTTTTTACGCACTCAGTGTTTCCTCTTGTCCTGAAAATACCTGCATGTGCATTTCATCTCTGTGGTCAGCGGTAAGTATTCATTCATAAGACTGCCTGCTTCTGAAAGTGACTGAATTATTCCCCAAGGAATTCCCTTTAGCTTATTCCACTATCCTTTTTGGGCACTAGGGACTAGGGTAACTCATTCAACCCGGAATTAGTTGAACTAATTTCCTAAGGATACAGGTCAAAACATCCATGTATATGGAACTTAAACATATGGTTATATGAAGCAGTCTTAGGAAATTAAAGATAGACAAGAAGAAGGAGAAGAAAAGACAGAATTTGCCTGTGCCAAGTACCTTCTTCGTGAAAAGTTCTAAACTGAGAACTTCAGACTCATTGCCTCATTTAATCAGCTCTCTTTGTCTCCTCCCAGTCTTCAATCTTAATTTTTCCTAGCAGGTCCCGACTTTGGATACACTCAGAGCAGAAATTTTATTTTGCTGGAAAATCCATGCAAGGAATGACAGAGTAATTTTTTTAACAACATATATTAATTTCCTCATCACTCAATCCATAAAAACCACTCTGTCACCATCACTTACTGGAGCCTTGGCCCAGGTAGCATGTAAATAGACTTCTGTGGGGATGCTTTAACTGTTGACTTTGCTGTGATGGCTCTGACTCCACATGCAATAAGCCATAATATAAACCATCTAATCTAGTATGCATTCCCCCATTTTGGAGACGAGAACATTGAGGGTGACCTGGCTGACAGGTATCCCCCATCACCTTTCTACTTTTCTGTGCATTACCAGGTATTTAAAGGGGTATAGATATTCCCAAACCCATCCACCAAGGAAGGGCCACTCCATGTTAGCACTCTGTGTTAAACTCCATGTTAAACTCGAAAGGGAAGTTGATGTCAAAAACTGACCACCGCCCTTAATGCGACATTCAGCTCTGTCAGTGGATTTTCTGAGACCATTTATTCATAATCCCCTCCCCTCCTGCCCCGACTTCTCTTTGTTCAGAAGATAACAGAGGATGAAAAAAACAGGGATAAGCCCAAAGCAGCATTTAGAATTCCCCTAAATAAACAATAAGTTCATGACTCAAGGACCAAGAGATATCTGCTTCCCCTAGAGCACACACACACAAACACACACATGACACGCACCCACCTTGCACCTATCCCAACTATTTAGCATGTATAAACACATTGGTAAACGCTCAACAAGTATTCACTGAATGACAAATAAATGACAAATTAATTAATTAATTAATTAAATGTGTATGTCTGTGTGGGTGTGAGTTTCAATAGCTGATAGTATCACACAATTCGAAGGAAATATTTTGTCTATCTGTGGTTTTCTCCTTTCCCTTCGTCTTAGTCCGTCTGGGCCGCTATAACAAAATGTCAAAAACTGGGTGGCTTACAAACACCCGAGATGTACTTCTCACAAGCTGTAATGCAGCTTGGAGCTGGGAAGTCCAAGGTCAAGGCACCAGCAGATTGAGCGTCTAGTGAGGCCCTGTTTCGGGTTCGCAGACAATACCTTCTCACCACATCCCCACACGGAGGAAGAAGCTGGGTCACACGGGGGTGTCTTGCATAAGGACTAATCCCAACCATGAAGGCTCTGCCTTCATGACTTAAATGCTTTCCCAGTTCCTCTACCCTAGGGGTTAAGATCTCAACATATGGACTTTCAGACACTAGCACCTTCCTTGAGTGTCGTATAAAGAGGCAGTCTAGTGTCAAGGTAAGAGCAGGGACTCCAGAGACAGAGTGATCAGTGTGACCATGGACCATGTGCCTAACTTCTTTGTGCCTCTGGTTCTTTCTTGAGAGAACAGGGATGAAAATACTAGTATGATCTTATATGGTTGGTGTGAGAATTAACGGAGTTAACCGTAAAAAAATGCTTAAGTGAGTTTTTGGCATAGTGCATGCCGTGTAAGAATTAGTTATTAAAATTAGATAAGGGAGTTGTTCCATCAATTTAATGTATTCGACAAGTATTTATTGACATGTATATATATCACAGATTACATATATACACACGTATGTGTGTGTTAAATACACTTACATCTATATCACATACATAAATAGGTGTGTGTGTGTATATGTATCTTTCTCAAGAAATCAGGTAAGGGAGACAACTGAATAAGCAATTAACTTACACTGTCAATTTGTCTTCATGCTACAGAAAAGTACCCATAAGACAATGAGAAATAAAAAGTATAAGAGTAAGAGGATAATTCTGCCTGGGAATCTTCTCATGCGTGGCTCAGGAATTCCAACAGTTAGGGAAGTTTGCCAGCTTGCCCAAGAACTAGGGTCAAACTCAGATTCACAAGAGCCCACCCACAACACAAAGCAAGGCGCGAGCCAGATAGGGTTGCCAGAGACAGTTTGCGAGCTATGGGGGATGATTGGGAACCAAATCCTGGCCTTCGAGTCATAGGGCCTCGTCTGGGAGGTTTAGGTTGGAATTGCCCCAAAGAAAATAATGCTTGTTGCTCCCAACTAGCATCCTGGGTAGAGCTTGTTTTGGCTGATACAAGCCCAGCACCAAAATCAATAAACAGCACTTCCAGGCCAAGGGCAATAAGTTAGCATGGGGGCGGGAGGGGGGCCCCACAAGCCTCCCCTTCTCACAACTTCCCACAGCCTTTCCTCATCCCATTTGTTTTGCAAATCCCAGTTGCCATCAGCTACCAAGAGATGTACTGATTTTGGAGGGGATGCCTGTGGAGAAGCCCTTTCTCCTTTCCTCAGGAATGTGATGGCCTTGGCCTACATCTCATGAAATTTAGCTGAGTTCACTATTTCTCTTTGTGGCAGGGGACCCCAAGATAAATGATCCTCCTGGACTATGCCCATCCTGTAGGGTGACTTCATGGGTCTTGGGGAGAAGTTGGTATAAATCCAATCTGTTTTCCAATCGATTCTCAAGGTCAGTTCAGGACGGCTACATCCTCTTTAGGAACTGACCTACCATGAGCATTCACTCTGTCTCTGCCTCAATCTCTAAAGCTCTATCAGGGTCTGAAAAAAAAAATCAGAATGTCTTTAAGAACTATGTCTTTAGGACTGTTTCCACCCTATTTAATAGAGCTGGCACAGAAAATGAGTTGGCCTGAGGGCTTGATAACAATGTAAAAATTGCTGCAAGTCCTAATTCAAAACCGCATATCATATAATGAAAATAACGTGGCTTCTAGATGTCAGCACACCAGCTCTGCCAGTTACCACCTGTGTGGTCCTGGACACATGGCTCAACAAATATTTGCCTCGAAGTGCTAAAATGAAAACTCAGACGACACTTGTAATGTACCTAGCGCCATAGATGTTTCAAGGTTGGCCTTTTTCTTCTTGTCCTCCCTGCTGTGAGTAGAATATTCAGTAGAAACTAAGGACCAGGAAAATGTAAATATGGCTGTGGCGTGACCCAGGACAGTTGTGGACAATGTCTACTCACTACTCATTCAGAAAGTCCTTATTGAATTCTTACTTGGTGTGTGGTTTTCTTTTTCTTTTTCTTTTTCTTTTTTTCTGGAGTGCAGTAGCACATTCCACGGCCACCCCAGCGTCAACCTGCTAGGCCCTGGTAATCCTTCTACCTCAGTCTTCCCAGTAGCCAGAACTACAGGCGCATGCTACCACGCCCAGCTAATTTTTTATTTATTGTAGAGAAGCGGTCTCACCAAGTTGCCCAGACTGGTCTTGAACCCGCGGGCACAGGCAATCCACTTGCCTCGGCCTTCCAAAGTGCTGGGATGACAGACCGAGCCACTGAGCCCGGCCTGTGTGTGGTTTTCAACCCAGGAACTGAATGTTGTAAGACATACAAAACTGAGAAGCAGAAACAGATTCTACCCTCAGGAAGCTTTCAAGCCTAATAAATAATAAAAGACATCTATGCAAAACATTGCGGTATATGTCACATCAAAATGTGTGATCTAGAGGAGGTTCCAATAATTATTTGGGAATTTCAGAAGATAAGCAATGACGTATGGCTGCTGCAGATAAAAAAAAAATATATGGGCTGAAAATAAAAACACACAGGCGGTGTGACAAAGCATTTAAACTGCCCTTAACGGACAGAGTTAGGGTCACTGATAGGAGATTCCATCTAGAGGGAATGAACAAACACATAGTTAAACTTTCAGGGTGTGAGGGCCTGAGAGGAATCAAGTGTTGTGCTAAGTACTTCAAACATTTCTCTTTAATCCCCATCCTAATACTGCAAGGAAGATATTATATCTCCCACTTACAGAAGAAGAAACCGCCTCTGAAAGATTAAATGGCATGCCTGTGGTTCTAAATGAGAGCTGAAGCTGGAATTTGGGCCCAACTAATCTGACTCTGAGCTCTTGTTCTGAATCGTGGCGCCACATCCAGAAGAAAGTGAATGCAGGCAAGCAGTGAATAGCCCAGGTTGGCTGGTGTTCGGAGTCTTTAAATATGGACAATAATAGACTTATAGGGAAAAAAACTGGGGCAAAATGTGGGGAAGGCCCAAATGTTAGCTTAAAGTCTTTGGCCTTTGTTATGTATTGAATTTGTGTATATTTGTGAAGAACACATCCAGTTTTGCTGCACTGACATACGTATCATAGTGAGCAAGGCCTTCGATGCATCCATCCCTGAAGAAACACACCCCATACCCACCAAGCAACCTCCCGTCATCCACCCTGTGATGCAGTCCTCCCAAATCTGAGAGGGCTTGCATGTAAGGTTTACCTGTTCCAAAGAAGTCCCTGGAGGTCCAGCAGGGAAAGACATTGGTTTATCAGAACTTGCAGGAGGCAGCGATGGCGGCTGGTCGGTGAAGAGTCTGCACCTGGGGTGGTCTACCAACCAGTTTTAGAATCAAAGCAATCAAGCTAGTCATTCACAGTCCAAGCCACTGTTTCCAATTACATGGATTAAGCGTGATGACTACCTTGCTTTCAGTTTTGCTTGGTCACCTGCGTCCCATCACTCATTATTGGGAATATGCACACAATTTGGAGACCAGCCTAGGCCACAGACCGCTCCC
>CAUYQG010164496.1:0-45936 GCA_963574415.1 Tarsius wallacei
GCACGCGCCTGTAGTTCCAGTTACTTGGAAAGCTGAGGCGGAAGGATCGCCGGAGCCCAGCAGGTCGAGGCTGCGGTGGCCAGGAGCAGCCACTGCACTCCAGTCTGGGCAAGAGTGAGACTCCAACTCAAAAAAAAAAAAAAAAGTGGGCAAAAGACATGAATAGACACTTCTCAAAAGAAGATATATGGATAACCAACAGACACGTGAAAAAGTGCTCAGCTTCACTCATCATCAGAGAAATGAAAATCAAAACCACATTGAGATACCATCTAATCCCAGTAAGAATGGCCATCATTAATAAAACAACAACAGATGCTGGCGAGGATGCAGAGAAAAAGGAATGCCTCTACACTCCTGGTGGAAATGCAAACTAGTGCAACCTCTTTGTAAGACAGTGTGGCAATTTCTGAAAGAGCTAGAAATTGAACATCTATATGACCCAGCAATTCCCCTATTGGGAATATGCCTGGAGGAATTCAAATCATTCTACAAAAAAGATACCTGCACATGTATGTTTGTTGCAGCTCTATTCACAATAGTAACATCATGGAAACAACCATGTTGTCCATTGAAGCTGGACTGGATAAAAAAAATATGGTATATATACACAATGGAATATTTTGTAGTCATAAAGAAGGACAGACATATGGACTTCGCAGCAACTTGGATGGACTTGGAGTTGATCATACTCAGTGATCTATCACAGAAACAAAGAACAGAGTACCAGATGTTCTCCTTCATAAACAGACCTGAACAATTATAATACTATAAGTAAGGGATTAGCAGTAGTGGGAAACTGTCAAGGGAGAGGGGGTGGGAGTGGCAGTTGAGGGAAACTGCTAGGGGAGGGAGGGGCACACCTCATCAACAAGGGTACCTGCATAATTAACGTTTGCATAACTAATCCTGAGTTGTACCCCACATCTTTATAATAAAAAAAGAAGAAAAGTCCAAATAATTTTGTTTTAACTTAAATACTATAAGATGTGTGTTTGCCAGAGTAAAAGATATATCTTATACTCATATACAACATATGAGATGCACTGAATGATTATATGTTGATGGATTTTTTTTAAATGTTGACTGATAGAGCAGACACTATTCATTTTTCCCTCTCCATTTTCTAAGAAAAATTGTGGCATTCAAAATAAGTCCTATTTTAGAAGGTATGCTAAGTTTAGAACGGTCTATTAACTAAAATAAGTGTTTCTAGGCTGATGATCAGTAATTCAGCAAATTGCTAAATTTAATTGAATGCATGTGTCAACACCTAATTAAGAAGGTCATCAACTCAACAAGAATTATGCTACCATCTTCATTGTGTTATTAACAACCTCTCAAAGAGCAGTTCTTCAATCTAAAGGTTTTGTACTGAATCCACTATTGAAATATAGCACCTAATACAATAATAATTTATTCAAACTTCACCTTTGTGTAAAACCTATTGACTTCAAACAAGCTTTATTCGCACTGTTGTAACTCAGGGTTTCCTCAATGCCAAAGTGGAATAGACCTGGATCTCAATATAAGGACATTTCACTGTGACGTGTGACAATCATCTGTATTTGTATTTTGGTTTACCAAGTTGTTTAATGAAAGTGTTTTCTTCTAAAAATCAAATTGCCACAAAATTTTATTATATACCTGTTATATTTAGCACAATATATTATGTAATAAGAATTTTAAGTTATGATATTTTCTTCCATTGAGGAATTTTCAATATGACATAAATATTTAAGTATCTCTAAAGCAGGCAATGGGATATAATAATAAATGTATCATGAGAAGAATGAAAATGTTGATAAGACTGAGGTTATGATTCATTTTAAGATAGGTAGGCAAACAGTATAAAAGGAATGAAATGAGAGTGAATAAAATGTGATCACAAGAATGAAGATATTCAGCACTGCATGATCACAAAGCAGTCAGGAGTCTACTTATATGAAACACAGGATATATATTGAGGAACTTGTATGGCATATCAGTGAGGAGGACAATATAGGAAATTTAATTGCATGCAGATATTTTTAAAGCATTAGTTTTTAGTCAGTAGGTTCTCAGGAATAAAGTCTAGATCAAACACCATGTACAAGGAATGACAATTAAATTTGCAAACTCATTCTAAAAAAATTACTACATTCCTCATTGTTGACTATCACTATGGTCACTTTCGAAGTACCCCTCTTGGGAAGCTATGCACCGATGCCAGCACCCAGTCCACCTATCAGAGAAATTTTGGAACTCTTTCTCGAATGGTCAACAGAGCTGTCGTCATATTACCCTTGATGTCCCGAATGTCATCTAAAGTCTTCCTTTCAATATTTCCTTTATCTTTGGTTAAAGAGAAAAGTCATTGGGGGCCAGATCAAGTGAGTATGTAGGGTGTTCCATTACAGTTATTTGTTAACTGGCTAAAAACTCCCTCACAGACAGTGCTGTGTGAGCTGGTGCATTGTCATCATGTAAGAGCTCTTTCAGGGTCATTTTTGCACATACCTTTCTCATGCCAAGATTTTCAGTTAAGATTTTTCGAACAATTTCTCTATAAAAGTTTATTTGGTCTGGTATGCTTCTCATAGTCAGCTGATGATTTTGACACACAATTTGATGAATTTTCTGCAATGTTTTTATCAGTTTTGCTCATTACTGGCTGTCCTGACCTCTCTTCATCAGTGATGTTTTCTCTCCCTTCAGAACAATGTTTAATCCATTTGTACACTACCATTTTCTCCATGACATTATCCTCATAAACTTGGACTATCATGTTCCCTGATTTTACTTTCACTCTTGCCAAGTTTAACAAGAAATGTAATGTTTGTTCATTGCTCTAATTCAAGCTCCAACATTTTTAAGATTGGCACACAAAAACAAGCAAAAACAATAAATGCCACTCAGCAAGATACTGCCACATGTCGACACAAACACAGTTGTGAAACACTAATTATCAAGGTTATGAAGCCTTACCTAGCTGTTTGTACAGAGCTGCCAATGTAACCTCACAGAGGCAAGTTCGCGAACTTAATTGTCACACCCTGTATGTGAAAATGTTTTCAGAAACTCTAAAGTGTAGTCTAGTTATAAATTATTACTATTATTATGCCTTTTCTATAATCTTGAAGCCAAAATAACAGCGTTATTAACTAGCAAAAATTCACAAATAAAATAATTAAAAACCAAATTGTAAGTAAAAGTCATAGTTAAATAAAAAAAACTCAAGGTAGGCAAAAAAAAAAAAAGCAAACAAAGTAAGGAAGAATGTTTCTTCTTTTTGTTGTGGTTTGTTTTTCTCAAATAAGAATATACATGCATGGCTTTTTCACAAAACATTACATTTATTGTGCACTTTATTTTTATTATTACTACTCTGTAATATATAATGAACTAATTAGACAATTCACTACAATGCAGAATCAGTGGGAGCCCTGAGCTTTATTTCATGGATCTTAATAGACAAGCTAACCTATAATTACCAAGGAATAAATAGAGTAGCTTTTTGGATAGCAGGAGATTGAAAACACATTTACACTCAACAAGAGGTGATTAGTTGGTAGCATGTGTTAGAAAAATTACAAATATCATACATCAAATATCAGTTCTCTCATTCAGGAGTTGTTTTTCAACACTGACTAAAAAATATAGTCTATCCATTAAATCAGCTTTCAAATTTTAAGTTTATTACAGGGGAGTTCTCATAAGGCCACCTCTCATGGATTGGTAGAGACACAAAGCACATGGTCAAACATAATAAAAGAAACTAAAGTCTCTTGGAAATACTTAATATCAAATAGCAAACTCTTAACGCAAATAATTTGGATTCTGGAGTCAAAACTATATTAAGCATACATTTTATAATATGCTAATAATGGAGGTAGACACAAACACATACACACAAAAACTAAAACAAAGCATCTCCAAGCAAGCTTACCATTTAGTGAGAAAAATATAAAGAAACAACAAAACAGTATCAATTTGTATCAATGATATAAATGATAAGTGGTGAAACATTTTGAAAGATAGAGGGTAAAAATATGGTAGCAGTCCCTAACCTTTTTGGCATCAGGGACCAGTTTAATGGAAGATAATTTTTCCATGGACCAGGGTGGGGGAATGGTTTCAGCATAATTCAAGAACATTACATTTATTGTGCACCTTATTTTTATTATTACTACTCTGTAATATATAATGAACTAATTAGACAATTCACTACAATGCAGAATCAGTGGGAGCCCTGAGCTTGTTTTCCTGCAACTAGATGGTCCCATCTGAGGGTGATGGAGACAGTGACATCTGAAGTGTGTTGCTTATGTCCAGCCTACTCTGTAATCTCATTTTGGTTGTTGTCTCTGCAGAAAACCCTGCTTCACAAAGATAAGATTTTGGAAATGGAAGCAGGGCTTTCAGTGCTTTTGTGGCAATTTCAGGTTATTCCACCTTGACTTTAATCCAGAATGTATGGAGATTGGAAGTTGTCTCAAACATACTTTTAAGGCCTCCATCATTTGTGATCTCAAGCAGTTTATCCTCTTCTAGTATAAAGTTGATTCACCTGGCTTATTCACAAATGAGTCACGGATCCACTCCTTCCCAGTTCAGAGATCTTTTGTGGTTGGGAAGTAATGCTCAAACTCTTTTGAAATGTGAGATAGGTGATCATGCACCAGCTGGGAGAAAGAAAACCTGGCTCAATCTCTTTCAAAATCTCTGCTAATGTTTGAAACATATCAAAAATTACAATGTTCACTTGTTTCCAGAATTCCAGTTTGGTTTTTGAATGTAGCCACTTTATCTGCCGACTTGAACATAGTTGTTTTTTACCCCTGAAGTGACGAATTTAGTTCATTGAGGTTGAATATGTCACACAAGTAAGCAAGTTTTGCAAACCATTCTGTATCACTGAAATGTGCTGCCAGTAGTGACTGTTTTTCTAAAAGAATTATCTAGATTGGTTCTTATAACTCAAAAACTCTGGCCAGTGATCCACCTTTGGAAAGCCATCACATGTCTGTGTGTAAGAGAAGATGTATGTGCTCTGCGTTCATCTCCTCACAGGACTGCATGAACAGACATGAGTTAAGAGCATGTGTTTTAATGTGGTTAATAATTTTAATCACATCCTGCAAAACGTTGTTAAGTTCAGGTGACATCTTTTGGCTACCTAGCATTTCTCTATGGATAACACAGTATGTAGACTCACGTTCAGAAGCAACCTCTTTGACCTGAGTGGTGAAACAAGAGAGCCATAGCAGCCACTCTGCCACTCTGTCCATGTATGAGTGTTCATATATACATACATATATATATATATGTATATACATATATATATATAGAGAGAGAGAGAGAGAGAGGGAGAGAGAATGACGAATTCAGTTTTATTTATATGTAATCATTCAAAGACTTAGAATAGTTCTGCAGCTGTGGTATTCGTTGGAAACATAAGTGCACATATCTTCATTGACATCCTCCTGAAAAATATGTTGCACAAAAACAAGAATTGTTGCCTTGTCAACATTGGTAGACTTGTCAAACTGAACTGCATACCATGATTCAATAATTCTCTCTAACAATTGTGCCTCAATATGCTCTGCTATTTCATAAATTTGTCTAGTTATAGTGCTAGTCAAAGAGGAACATGTGCCAACTTTTGAATTACAGCCTCTCCTAAAAATTCACGACAAATGGCTTTAGCAACAGGCAGAATCAACTCTTCACCAATAGTAAAGGGCTTCTTAGCTTTGTGGCTAACCACTAAGAATGATGCTCTCAGTGCAGCTTAGCAATGTGGTTAACCACTAAGAATGATGTTCTCAAAGCAGACACATTTGATGAAGTGATGGCCTTCAGTAATTCCTTCTGTTCTTCATGTTCATTTTTTTTTTAAATTTGAACAATTTCAAAGGCTTGTCTTTAATGCAGAGTGTTTGGTTTTCATGTGGCGAAGCAGTTTTGAAGGTGTCATGGATAGCTGGTCGCCATATATTATATAAAGTGGGCTTGGAGAATATGAATCATATGTTGTAATGAACCCATAATTGAAGTAGGACCCCGTATTTTCTTTTAAATGCAGCTTTCATTTTGTTGGCTTCTTAGAGTCTACAGTTGTCTCATCATTGGGTCTTTCCTCCTTTTCAAAGCAGTTCTCCAGAGATGTTTGTTTGTTACTTATTTTGGCTAGGATTAGATGTGGGCTTACCAAAACTGTGACTGAGACAAGTGCATAGTGTGGGAAAGAGGCACAGATAATAAAATAATGTCTGAGCCATGCATGGACTAAAATAAGTTTCAGATTCTGTCTTAGAGCCTGCCACCAGATGCAGCAGTACAATTGAAGTACATCACTCACTTGCTACTCACTGATAGGGTTTTGCTATGAGTCTGCAAGCAATTAATGTATTATGGTCTCTGCAGTCAAACCTCACTGCTAATGTTAATCTGTATTTGCACCGTTTGCCGGCACTGGCATCACTGCCTTAGCTCACCTCAGATCCCCTCAGGCATTAGATTCTTATAAGGCTCTCGCAACCTAGAATTCTCACATGCGCAAGTCAAAATAGGGTTCATGCTCCTGTGAAAATCTAATGATCTGACAGGAGATGGAACTGAGTTGGTGATGCAAGTGATGGGGAGGAGCTGTAAATACAGATGAAGCTTTGCTCACTTATCTGCTGGTCACCTCCAGCTGTGTGGACCAATTCCTAATAGGCGATGGACCAGGACTTGGGGATCCCTGAGCTACTGTTTTGGAAAATTAGAAAAGGCAAGTTGAAAATTAAGTTGGATCTTAAACAGAAAAAGTTGTGGGTTTTTATTCTGTTTTGTTCACTGTTTGTTTGTTTTTCTGGCTAAAAAGGAGATGTACATGACTGGCAAAGGGAACAAGTGCCAAGACATGGCAAGGTGAAACCATTTCATGTTTTAGCAAAACCAAGTTACTCTATGAGGTTGGAATTTAGATACCTAGAAATGATGGTGAGTCTGGGTGAGGTGGGTCATGTCTATAATCTCAGCACTTTGGGAAGAGGTAAGAGGATTGCTTGAGCCCAGGAATTTGAGACCAGCCTGGGCAACATAGCGAGACCCCATTTCTACAAAAAATCCAAAAATTAGTCAAATGTGGTGGTGCATACCTATATTCTCAGCTACTCAGCATGCTGAGGAAAACGGATCCCTTCAATCTAGGAGATTGAGCTATGAGCCATAATTTTGCCACTGCATCCCAGCCTGGGCAACAGACTGAGACCCAGGCTTAAAAAAAAATGTTAGTGAATGGCAACTGCTTTACTTGAAATAATCATCATCAACTCAGAAAACCCAGAGTTTTTGTTTGTTTGCTTGCCTGTTTTAACCACAGTTGTCTTGCCATTTAGGTCCCAGTTTAGATATTAAAATTATTTGTGAAGCTAAAACCAAGCTCTTACTGCCTTCGCCTGTCCTATTACATTGCCTTATTTTTACCTTTGCCCCATTTTTCTTTCACCATATAACTTATAGCTGCCTGCTGGTTTTTTAAAAATTATGTATTTATTTTTTATATGTATCTTTTTTCTAAGAATATAATTTTCATAAGAATAGAGCTCATATCATTGTACTCAGCAGAATAGTCTCAAGGACTAACCAGGACATGTATTTTATACGTACATAAAAGCAACAGATGAGCACACAAAATTTTGATCATCATATATTCATATTCATTTAGAAGAGTTACTGCTTTTAAAGTAAGCAAATAAATAATCCTAAAGTCAATGACAAAAGCCTAAAGAATGAAAGAAGTAATGACTCCCCAAAGATCACAGACTCATTCAGCAGAGAATAATTTTCTATAAAAATGTAT
Organism: Tarsius wallacei; assembly: GCA_963574415.1. Taxonomy (NCBI): domain Eukaryota; kingdom Metazoa; phylum Chordata; class Mammalia; order Primates; family Tarsiidae; genus Tarsius; species Tarsius wallacei. The sequence continues at coordinate 7,832 of CAUYQG010164496.1, forward strand.
AGCTAGGTTACTTATTCAAAAAGAGTAATATTCATACACTTATTTTCAGGACTAATCAAAAAGATAAGAAAGACTGAAGAAAATGAAAGCTGTTAACATTAACAGTGAAAGCAAAAATGCGTTTGACGCCAAAAGATTAAATTTCAAATCCTCTTTTTAAGTTCCTAGAAAATTGGATATTCACTAATTTCTTAATGAATTAAATCATTTTTCTCCATGAGAAAAGAAAGAACTTCAGCTCTTTGTCTATTATCCCTAATACTCAGTAATACAAATCATATTATTATCAATATTTGGCTACCAGAAAACTAGCAGTTCCATTAGTATCCACCTTCGTGGTTCTATAATTGTCTTTCAGAACTCATTCTGCAGAAAGATCTTTCCCTCAATGTGTGATGGCTTTATAAGATGTCTGCAAATTTTTTGATACCTCAGCAAGATAAAAAGTAGAGTTCATGTTCCCTCCTTCCTCTAAATCTCAATGGGCTTGTGATTTCCTTGTAAATATTAAAATGGGGTGGGAAGGACATTGTGTGATTTTTGAGGCTAGGTAATAAAAATCCATGCAGATTCTGACTTGCTCACTAGAACACTCTGAATTGCCATGAAAGGATATAACCATTCCGAGAAAACCATGCTCTTAGGAGCATGAAGAAACCATATGTATATCTACTATTCAAAAGTCCCAGTTAAGGTCCAATCTGACAACTAGAATGAACTACTAGATTTTTTAATAAAGATACCTTGAGGTGATACTGATCACTCACCCTGAAATGTGAAGTCTCTCCAGCTGAGGCCTAAAGATCATTAAACAGAGAAAAATCTGTCTCTGCTATGACCCTTCCAAATTCTTAACCTGCAGAATCATTAAGCATAACAAAGTTGTTGTTTTAAGCCACTAAATATTGAAGCAATTATTATGCAGTAACAGTAATCATTATGCAAAGATTACAAATATACTGTGTCTGCATGAACAAAAGATTCAGATAAGAATGGAGGGAAAAACAGATATTCCTTCAAGAGAGACCACCACCACAAAAGCCTATCTTCAAATAACCAATTAGTCATTGTTAAAAAAAAAAACAGCTCGCCATTTGGAAGAACACTATCCTTTGGAAATTCTAAACAATATTTACCAGAGATGGTATTATGCCTATAGTATCCTATAAGGCCAGGTTCTTTTTGGAAATGTTAAGTACTTCAGGGTTTTAACTAAAACCAGATATGTCTTTTCTGCTAGGACTAAACTGAAAATTGTGAACTCATATCCCTACCACACATTTAAGGTTTTACTTCTAAATGTCTCTACCTTGAAAACACGTCTCCATGTTTGGGAAAAGGCTGTTTAACACAAACATGAAGGCAAACAAATAAATGAAAACATCATCAAAAGATGACCTCTTTTTTTCTACCTAGAGAATGTCCTTCTGACAATCTGTGTGACTGATTGAATTACTTAGAACAAGTTCCTTGTGCAAATAATTTTGGATCAGGATAAAAAATATTACTGTATTTTTTGGTTATAATAGTTTCACTCATGACAGGGAAAACTTACTTATGGTCAAAGGTGGTTTCTGGAAGATAGGTGAGTTTTAACACAGGTTTTATGTAGTAGTACAGAATGAAAAATTATCTGTTCATCTTAGTATAGTGTGCTATTTTACATGATATTTTGCAAGTCTCTCAACAAACCAGATGATGTTTTCCCTAACAGAATACAAAAATTACCAGATTTAAGGACTATTTTGTGTTAGCATGCCATTCCCAAGCATTAGTAGATAATAGCTTTAGGGTGATATAAGCATTATTTTGTCTACAAAAACTTCCATTTGGATTTTGTCATCTAAATTTTAAAACATGTTATCTTTCATGAGCATTCAATTCATTTAACTAGGTTGTCAATTATGCGCAGTGTGATTAAGGGAATTGGCAATTCTATAGACCAGTGCTGACCAATACAAATACAACATGAACCCCCAGCAAATGCTGCATAAAAAGTTTAATTTTTTAGTAGTCACATTTTAAAGGTAAAATGAAATAGATGAAATTAATTTTTAAATATTTTTTATTTAACTTAATGTGTATAAATATTGTCACTGCAACATATAAGTAATAAAAAAAAATTTCATGTACTATGTAGTAATCCTTTGAAGCACAGTGTTTATTTCACACTTACAGCAGATCTCAGAATGAACTAGGCTTGTTTCAAGTGCTCCAAAGCTACAAAAGTGACTACTTCCAATCACGTGGGATAGTACAACCATAGAATGTCATCTGCTATGGTGCAAATCTCTTGTTTGGGGCATTTTTATCTGCTTCATTTTTCCCTTTTATGGTAAGGCTCTAATTCTTTCAAAGACTTCAAATATATAGTAAGTAAACCTATTTGATTTTGACTCTTTTATGAAAAATAAAGGAAATGCTTTATTATTTGAAATAAACTTTTATTTTTCCCCATTAACTTTAATTCCACATACCTATAGCCACTAGAAATCAATATGCAGATTTAAACAAAGTTTACTAAAACTAGAGAAAGTACTGTGTGTAACAAATAGGAATTCTTTTGGCTTAAATATCAGCTACTCAAAGAAAGCTTCTCTGATCACTTTCTCCCATTGTTCCACTCTCCATTCCATCAGTCACTGCATCATTTAATACTACTTAACTTTTTTATAGTTCATATAACTATTTGAAAATGCATAATTTACTTAAATCAATAAGTTTGCCTGCTTATTGTTTATCTCTGCAAATATAATATAGGCTGTGTGAGAGCAGACACATTTCTTCCCTTAAGTACTAATGAGAACAGGCACATTCTTCATTGCCTGGAAGAATGCAGAACACATTAGAGACGCTTAATAAATGTCTGCTTGTTGAATTAATAAATATATTCATTGCATTTTAAAAATATAGTCACTCCTCAGTCTATTTTATAACAAGTAAATCGGCTGAAATATTGTTTAGAAAATTTCACCTGAGCGTCATTGTCTTCTCAGATTTTGTCAAGGAAGCAACGCAATTTTTATCATGACTCATGTGGCAGAATGTCCATCCCTCTAATAGCAAAAAAAATTCAGAGAGAGAAATCTTCATGTTGGTGAATCTAGAATAAGAGAAATGCTTATTCCTTTCCCCCAAAATATCATCTGAAGTCTGGCTAATACAATGCTATTAATCCAACATACAAACACATTTCTTTCTTGTTATTGAAAAAGCCTCTCAAATTTAATTAAAGTCAATAAAGAAATTAAAAGCTTAATGAGAGCAAGAATCCTCTGAGTGTGTTCATGCTGTTTTCAGCCTGTAATGTTGTAAAAGATAGGATTATGATTTTATTGCCTGGACAACCAAGAGAAGAGAAAGTATGAGAAAAGTTGTGAAAAGTCTCCTGGTGAGAAAAATCTCAGAGTGGAAACCTGTTGTGCTTAATCAAGTCAAGGGAGAAATTCAATACAAAAGGGCTGCCTTGTGAACATCACCACCTATTGTCTAAAAGCAAAGACAAGGACAAACCCTTTGGGTTCCCTCCCACTGTGGGAGCTTTTTTGTCCTCTCAATAAATCTTCCTTTAAAAAGAAATAAACAATAAAAAAATAAAAAGCAAAGACAGACGATAATCAAAGAAGCACCTAAACAAGATTCCTATTTAGCAGTAAACTGTGGGAAACACTGGGATAGCTAGCATTCAGTATCCCTTTCTAAGGAATATCTAAGTGATTAGAATTGGACTGGGTCAGATCATCAGTAATATTTATTTTTATTAAACTTTACAAATGGATATTTTCTAAACCAGAAAGTTAGGACAAACTTCCAGTCTTTTGCTTCAGAATAACACCCCCCTCTTTACCAAATGTAGAAAGCCTAATCAACGGTAGTCAAGAGAGAGACCGTCCATTGCCTTCACACCTCCTTCAGAAGGAGTGAAGAGGATCCCTCAGACAACCACAGTTTCTCACCACTTCTACCTTCCATGAGACCATCAGGCCTACACTCTTGTTCTGGTTAATTTCAGATCACCATAAGAAGTTGTTGACTTCATCTTTCATTCTCCACTTTTGTATCACCGTAGGCTGCACACATTCGCATCTCCAGCCTTCCATAGCACCTGAAAGTTTTCCACTGTGGTCTTTGTAACTCATAGTGTAGCATCCTGAAACTGCTCCCTTCATTACCTTGCGCATAGGAACTCTAGATCTTCTCTGAGGACAGGGCTTTCCCAATGAAGTATTGTGTATTTTCTTTTTCCTCAGATTGCTGGGCCTAGTGGTGGACTCCAGGTCTTCTTTATGCCTCATCTCTGGTTACAGATTCTCCCCAGTGCCTTCTCTAGGAAATGCTCTAGTGAGGACATTATCACACACCAGCCCTTATTGCAATTGGCTACTGTGTGTCAGGTTACTCTTCCACATTTCTCAAGGTTTAGCTCTTGTCTCACTGTCACTCTTTCCAAGATAATTCCACTCTGAAATCTTAGTGATATCAATTTATAATGAGACGATTCTCCCAACACTCTGATGTCCCAGAACTTTGAAATCTTCTCCTTCAGTGATGCTGCCCTCCATCCTCTACCTGTCCATGTTCACAACTTCAGTCATCTCATTTTCTCTTCACTTGCTTCTCTCTTTACACCTCATGCCCTCCAGGATCTCAACACTATCCATTCTTTCTACAGATACAATCCCACCAACTCTTCTCCTATTCATTTTCTCACCCTGATGTTATACTTGCCCAATTTAAATTCCGTGGTTAGTCATATAATTACATCAACTCTCTTGTTTGTCTCTTGTTTCATTATATTCACTTGACAGAACACTAATCAAATGAAATCAAATGTTCCATAAACTTTGCACTTATGCAGCTGAATATGGCCAGAAAGAAACTAAAAAAGGAAAATATGTTGACTTGTTTACAAATTAAAAGCTGGTGCTTATATTGTTTCCTGCCCTCATAGACAAGTGTATTATGCATTTCCTCTCTATAAACCTTCATTGTATCCTCCTTCAATTTCATATTCAGCTGCCAACCTTGTCTCTCATTTCACTGAGAAAATCAAAGAAACGAGAAAGGAGCTCCCCAAACTCCCATCCTCCTATCAATTTCTGCACCCATTTACTCTGTCTTGCATCCCAATGACATAAATCCTTTCTAAGATTCTCCCATGGGAACTACATCCCATGGCTTCTCATCTAGTCAGGAATATTGCTCTCCCTTATCAGATTTCCCCTCTCCACCAGATCATTCCCACTCCTACCCTCCCAACAACTACCACCTCTTTTATTTTCTCTCCTTTATAGAAAAAATACTTTGAAACAATTTTCTATGCACACCACTTTCAATTTTCCTTTTCTCTTTCTCTTAAGTTCATTTTCATCCCCACCAGTGATCAGTTCTCTGAACTCATATTACTCAACTCTAGGACATCAGGCGATATAGTTGATTATTCTTATTTTTCTTGAAGCACTTTGCTTATTTTCCTACCTCAGTGACCAGCACTGAAGTATCCCTGTGTTCACTTCTTATCACTTCATTTCTATTTCTGATTGCTTTTCTTGGTGATGTCATCCTGCCTTGTGACTTCAAATTCTAACTCAGATGTCCAACCGCTTAGTTAACATCTCCACTAGGATGTTACCGTAGCATCTCAAAATGAACAAATACAAACTGAATTCTGATATTCGAAACATGCATTATCTGTGTCTTCTAAATTTCATTGAAGACTATTCTATCTTTTTGATTGTTCTTACCAGAAAATGTGGAGTCATTCTTGATTTCTTTATTACATGCCCTCCTCTGATTCATAAGCTAATCCTGTTGGGTTTACCTTTAAAATATGGTCAGGCTCCGTGCCTCAGCCTCTAATCCTAACACTTTGGGAGGCTGTGATGAGTGGATTGCCTGAGCCTGTGGGTTCAAGACTAGCCTGGGCAACTTGGTGAGACCTCATCTCTACAATAAATAAAAAATTAGCCGGGTGTGGTAGCATGCACCTGTAGTTCCAGCTGCTTGGAAGGTTTAGGTGGAAGGGTCGCTGGAGCCCATTAGGTTGAAGCTGGGGTAGCCATGAGTGTGTCACTGCACTCCAGCCTGGGCGACGGAGAGAGACTCCAACTCAAAAATAAAATAAAATAAAACAAAAAATAAAATATACCTAGATTCCGACCACTTTCTACCTTTTGCACTGTCACTGTCCTGCTCCAAACTGAATAATTTTGTGTCCTGTTTGGCTTCCCTACTTCAAATTTTGCACTCACTCTTTGTTGTATTCTCAGCACAACAATCAGACTAAATCCATTAAAACTCGAGCAATATTTTATAATTCCTGTACTTAAAACTCTCAAATATTTCCCTGTTTCATTGAGACTAACTCACTTAGCACTTCAATATCCATATGAAGTAAGTTCAAGTATTAGTACCATTTGACAGACTAAGAAGTGATGTTCAAATGATGATAGTAGCAGCATTAGAGGCTGGTAAGTGGTTGTACTGAGATTCAATCTTAGGAGTTTTGACTTCAGAGGCCATATTTCCAGCTGTTATGATTTACTGACATAAGCAGTTTAATTAAATTAGTCAATAAGACCCGAAAATCCACATATATCTGGCTCTGTGGCTTATCTCAGACTTCTGCCACAAACCTCCCCTCCAGTCACACCAGCCAATTACTATAGCTTGAACTGTTCAAACTAAAATGTGTACAATTCTCTCAACTAAATCCAACTTTCTGTTTCTCTGTTTACATGTCCATTAGTCGCTTTAAGTTTTCTGTTCTTCTTATTGCTGATATCTGGGTCATTCTCTATCCATCTTCTTCCCTGTCATGACAATTGTCCTCATTACCCATTTAGTAAGTGATTTCAAGGTGGTGGGGAAGTCAGTGCTGTCAGGCAAGGCTCTAGCTCCAGAAAGTCAAGGACCAAACAATTCATTTCTAAGATGGAGAGAACTAGATCTTCAGACCACTCAAAGTCATCTAGCTCCTTCCCATCGTATGTTCCTTGCATTTACTATTCCCTCTGACTGGGGTGTTCTACCTCCTGCAATGTTTTTATACTGCTGGGTCAAATTCAGCACTTATGCCTCGCTCATATGTTCCTTCATCAGGAAGATTTGTCTGACCACCCTGGCTAACATAGCCATCATCACTCTTCTGCTAACCCCTCTATCCCATCACTCTTTTGTTTTTTCACCAAAAAAAAGGTATTTGAAAATTTCTCATTCATGTATTTGCATGCACATTTATGACCTTCCCCAATGAAACATAAGCACCATTAGCAAGAACTGGTTCACTTTTATTTCTTACCACCTAGTTCAAAACCACCATAAGGAAAGTGATCGATAAATATTTCTCAAATGTGTGTATAAATTTTGTCCATCTCAACTGGAAGGGGTAGAAAAAATAACAAGAAGTGTGAAAACTTCTGAATTTTGTGTAAACTTCAGAATTTAAGAGACATTTTTTTCTGCTATAGTTGGTATATGTGCATTACAGTCTATTCCCAATTTATCTTAGCAGGTTATAAATAAACCATGTACAATTCTAGCACTTCTTACCAGACAAATACAGCAAATACAGTCTTTTCTTTTAGTCTCCTAGTTTTAGCCTTCAATAGTATGGAATTTCTATGATAGAGCAGTATTTTATGGCTTATAAACATATATACATACTTATAGTCATATATATACACATACGCAGACATAAATACATGTATATACACATCTCTGTCTTTCTCTCTCTGTGTGTATATATATATATAAAATATATAAAGTATATATAAGTTATATATTAATATAAAAAGGTATATATATAAAAGTGTATATATATGTATATAAATATGTATTATATATATGTATATAAATATGTATTTTATATATATATATAAAATTATACTTTGGGATTGCTTAAAACACTATCCTTCCCATATGGTTATCTGGCAGAATGTTGTTTCTCTTGCAATGCAAGGTTAGATGAGCAGAGGCACATTGCCAGGCTAGCAAACATACCTCATGAGAGAAATGTAGATTATTAATAAATGGTATAAAACACACCCTGACACTGTGGCGTGTCATGCTCCAGCAAATTAGAAGAGTGCCCTCAGTTCTTAAGGGAAATATTGCAGCTCCAATCCTTTACAAATTGATCTATGAATATAAACCTGGTACTCACTTCAATATGCATTGGTGGCAGAATAAACCAACAGTTAATGTTTAGCATATAAATAATCAAAGGAAGAGAACATAATGAGGAAACTGGACATTTCTTAGGTAAACAAAATGAGGCTGTTGCTTTCAGAGATATACCAGCCACAATAAAAATAATAATAGTAAGGATGCTTATATACCTCAATCAAAAGCAGTTATTTAATTTCCTTTTAACTTAGTCAAGTTATCGTCTTATCCTGATGTAGTTAATCTTGTGCTGTGAGGGCCCCAGCTGAATCATAATAAGTAAAATGATTTTATTTTATTTTTAAATATATTTTTTAAAGCAGGATTTATTGAGAGGACAGAAAAGGTCCCACAGTGGGAGGGTACCCGAAGGGGTTGCCCAAAATGATTTTTAAATTAAAAAATATAGTGATACTCTGTTATTATCCAGAGAAATGAAAAAATATGTTCACAAAAAAACCTGTACAGAAATGTTCATAGCACTTTACTTATAATAACAACAGACTGACAACAATCTTAATGTACTCAAATTAGTAAATGGTTAGACAAACTGGGTTACACTAGTCAGCAACAAAGATAAATGAACTATCAGGACAAACTACAATTTGTATGGATTTCCAGGGAATTAGGTAGAGTGAAAGACCCAATCCTATCAGAGTACATATCATGATTCCATTTATATTTCATTCTTGAAATGACAATATTTTAGAAATGAAGAACAGATTAGTGGTTACTAAGAGTTACAGGGAATAGAGACATGGGTATGGCTATAAAAGAACAGCAGGAGGGATTCTTGTCATGATAGAAATGTTCTTTATATTAAGTATATCAATGTCAATAAACTGGCTTCAATTTTGTAAGATGTTACTTGCAAAATTGGGAGAAACTGGGTAAAAGGCACATGAAGTTTCTCTGTATGAGTTCTTACAACTGCAAGTTCATTTATAATAATCTGAAAATAAAAAGTTTAATTAAAAAGAATGAGACTTAAGTCCTAAAAAAACAGGTATCATGATCTGTAATTAGAGTGTGAAACCTGGAATTAACTCTTTTTGGAATTAAAATTTATATTTTTCTTTAACTTTGCTCTGTCAGGCCAATGGTTCTGATTGTATATTTACAAGACAAACATCGACTGGAAATTGTTTATAAGCACCTAAATAATTAACACTAGGTCATATTTAACTGGGAACATTTTATTCCTTTTGTTAGAAAAGTGTCAAATACACATGGGAAGTAGGAAATCCACTATCCAGCCTCATATCAGGAGGGCCCAGAAGCAGAGTATGGTTTTCTGAAAATGGAAATTTTGTGTCTAAATATTATTTCTGATTTTCATGTCAGTTTCTCATTCATTTTTTCTTCACATTATTTTAACATTCTGAACTTCAGGACACTTGCTCCAAAAGAACTTTTTTAAAGTCTAGTATTTGAAATTGCTAAACAAGCGGTCAAGTTCCAGCACCTTCTTAATAATTACATAATCAAGGACAAATACTTTTTCTGTACTGAGACTGTTTTCTTAGGTATAAAATGGAGCTGATACCCACTCAGATTTACTATGAGGACAAATGGAAATATTGCCAGCAGCAACTTAGTTCAGTGGCTGGTTCACAATAGATAATAATTGTATTGCTCCTCAATGCATCCATTCAACAAATGTCGATGGGCCAGCCATTTGCCAATAGGACAGCATTCTGGCTCCCCTAGAAGTCATTTTATGGTGGGAAAATAAGCAATAAAAGTATAAATACATACATATCAAGTGATTATACAAGTTCAAAAAATAAAGGGTTATCGGGGGGAAAGTGCCTATCAAAGATGAGCAATCTATTTTGCTAGGGAAGCCAGGGGAACTTCTGGAGTTCATATTTCCCTTCCTTTAATCCTTTTAATTCTCTTTCACTTGCCCATTAAAAAGCACCATTATTACTCATTCTTAAAGAAGTAACATTTCAATCTTTCATCAGACATTCATATCTCAGAGAAAAGAAATAGCAGATATATAGTGACTCCATTTTAGTATCTGTAATTTGACGTGTAGCATAAATATATATGATGCATATTTTTCTCAGCCCTTTGTAAATTAGAAATTCTATTTGAAAACACAAATGTCATGTAATAAACATAATATTATCATTTTTATAAAATTGTAATTTATTAAATATTCTTACCATAAGAAGTTCTTTATTAGATAGGATCCCAAAAGATGATATCTCTGGTGGGGAAAAAAACGAAAATTAGAAATAATGAACATTGAGTATGAAATTTAGGAGGTTAGTTTTTCAAATTTAGATTTCTCCATTTTCTTGAACTTAACCATATTTGTTCAAATAAGACTACTGCCACTATTTAAATAGTCAAAATATTTTCACATGTATTGTAACACTACTGGCCTATTGCAGAGTAAAAGAGCACTGCATATACAGTGAAAATCTTCAGAGAGTCTCTGCTTCTAATTCTAATACAAGTTATTTAACATTACTGACCTCAGTTTCCTCATTTATGACATTACAAAATTTGCTTGACTTGAACTATAAACAAACCTAAAATTCTAATTATGTTTAAAGCTAAGACAGAGCAATTTTAACCAGTTTTTTAAAAATCGTATACATGTTGATTTTTGCAATGTAAACTGAACACACATACACTTACACACAGACCATCAGGTTGCATTTCTTATCTTGTCTTTGAATTGAAATTTAAAGCTATTGAGTGATTTGTGGCTATTTATTTTTAATCAAGAGAAAAACATATTTTTCTTATCTTTTAGTATTCTGAGCACTGGAAACCCCAAATGAAACAAACAAACAAAAAAGTCTAATTTGTCCCCAAATGATTTAAATACCTTTAAAAGAATCTTTAGCTCATAGAAAAATATTTATTTCTCCACCATTATTTTTTCAATCTCTATCAGGTTTTTCCCACTACCATACTTTAATTTAACTTTGGACTATGAACTTAGAATTGAGCAAAAGCAATAGATTTCCCAAATCAGATGACTGCTGTGAATCACTTTCAATAAGAGAAGAAAAACAAATGAATTACAGCCAGCATTAGGCTCTGGAATTGAAATTACAAGTACTCTGTGAAGTATTTATCGTATGTGGTCCAAGGATCCTGCTGCTCAGGTCCATTAGCGTTGTAGATCCTGCTGAATTATGAAAATGTTCCTAAGAAACAGCATTTTTACAAAAAGATGCCAAAATCAAATCCCTAAAATACTCCCTTGATAAAGGGTTATATAAAACTCAATATTTGTATGGTAGTTTTAAGAAAACTTGAAGATGGGCAGATATATTTCGCATGTTAAAAGTAGTGAAATGTCTGATATTAAAATGAATGGCCAGGGCAACCAAAAACTCCATTACATAGATCTGATTTTCAATTCCATCACCAACAGAAAATGACTCTGGTACTCCCTAGGTTATAAAGCGCAGGATTCTTTTGTGCAGATAAAGAATGCAGAACTGGGCAGGTGAAAATTACAGCAAAGTAGATTTCATTTTAATTGCGGAGTGGGGGGCGGGCAGTGGAGGGGGTGGAGTAGGGGTAAGATAGCAAGTTGCCAGTGTCTAAAAACATTTAAAGAGAGGTTAGATGGCCTCCCGTTAGATCATTCTAGAAAGGGCTTCTGGACTAGATGATCTCTATGCTTCTTTCCTATACCTAAGATTGTATAATTCTGTTTCAGTGAACTTTGTAGTGACCCTGCAAGAAAGCCTGAGATGCAAAACAAGTCTGTGTTAATATGCTTCAAATGTCAAGTTGAGAACTCTCTTTCCTGCCCCGTTCTCTATAATTCTTGAGTATCTTCCAGGCCATAGCTTATGTATTTTCAAGAGTTTTTCTACCCTCACCTCCACCACAAGGCTAAGTTAGATGTGTGTTTTCATAGCACAAGCATTCACTCCCATAGCACCGCTTTACATATTAAATGTATTGTAACTATCACCCTTACTGGACTGTAGGTTCCCATAGGCTAGAGTTGTGATTACAATAAAAACGTACAAAAAAAAAACCTATATGCAAGTACCAGTTCCACAATGTTGATATGATACTTTCTTGAAAAAAAATTCCATATAAATTTAGAAAATGCTGAATGATTTAGAGGTTAAGCAGATGTATTTACTAAAGGACATCGCACAACTGTGAAAGTGTTTCATCTTATGTGAATTATTGTTATTATTAAGAGGATAAATAGATGCAGAATTTCTCAGCATTATTTTACCTCACACTCATTGTTTTCATGGAGTAGCTTCTAAGATCAGGATTTTTCCAAATTTCCTCCAGAAAACACTGCATTATTTCATTTACCTGGTCCCTAGATAGTATCTGGTACAGAGCAGAAATACAAAAGAGAAAAAAAAAAAAACTAATTATATCAGTTAGTAAAGCCTAAACTAACTGGACTTCAAATTCCTTGATAAATGTCACCATACATACCCCAAATTATTCTAGATCAGCATTAGAATCATCATCCTTATTTTGATTGCAGGAATTTCTTCTATGGTATAGTCGGTCATTTAATTTCTATGAGAATAATCTGGTGCCAGAGGCACCTACAGGAGGTAGTATATTTCACTACAAGATAACAATTGATTATATGGAGACATATATATATATATATAGAGAGAGAGAGAGAGAGTTGGAGTCTCATTCTTGTTGCCCAGGCTGGAGTGTAGTGGCACGTTCACAGCCACCATAGCCTCTACCTGCTAGGTTCAGGTGATCCTTCCACCTCAGTCTCCCAAAAAATATATTTTTTACTGAAGTTGCAGCTGGTTGCTTCTAACTTTTGTACACTGAAGCCTTCCTCTCTGAACAGCCGAAACAAATTTACACGTTGCTCAACATGATACTTTATAGAACATTCCTTTTAGGTTTCCTATTTTGGAGCTAGATATCTCTGTTTCCTTACTCCCCCCATAGTGTGGTTTCCAGATTTCTAAATTGACAGCAATCTTGTTAAAAATGTTTAATTGACTCTGCTATATTCTTCCAATGCATACTTCAAAGCAAGGTAAGACAGAATTTTAATATTTTAGAAAGATGTCATTGCTCCATGCTATGTTCTTTGTCCTACTTGTGTTGGTCCTGTTGGCCAAAATGCTTTTTCTTCTTCCTTCCTCCTATTCAAACATCATTTACCTTTTGAGATGGAACTCAACCCCACTGCAGTCTCAACTACATTTGCTGTCATTTCTCCACTCCTGCTCTCAGTAAAAATCACTGAAAACTCATAGTCAATTATGACAATTCAGCCTCCCAATTTTTTGTATTACTAACTAATGTTCCACGTGTATTTTTCTTTATTCACTATGAAGTTACAAGACTCATGAGGGCAAGTACTTTACTTTTCCATTTTTCTTGAACATTACATCAAATACATGAAAACTACTGATAAACCAGTTTCCTGAAAATGTTGATAGACATTTACGTGCAGAGTTATGTGGTTATAACTCTTATGAACCTCATTGGTCCTTGATATTTAGAGCTAAGATAAATGGCACTGGACAAGATACAGGCAATTGTCATATAGCTTTCTTCCTGAACTTCCAAGATTTTCTTTCTATTGGGAGTGGAGATGGGAGGAAAGGTATGGTAGGAGCTTGAAAATGGCACTTCCTAGAATGTCTTGCCTTGTTTCATGATTGGTTCCACAGACAGGAGGCATTGGCAGGAGGCACTCTATGTTCAACTCTCAACTGAGCAGACAGGCAACTACAAGGGCAATGTATCCTCTGCCATTTTCAGGCGGTTGAGGCAGCCCCATTTCAGAAGCAGTGCACTTCAGCACCTTAGCTAGGTTGGCACTACAGGACACTGGCAGGGAAAGTGTGCTGGCACAAAGTAACATCCGCTCTTCCCCTTTCCTGCCCATTTATCACTTTCGTAAACATTTCTCTGCATTATTAACCCCTCTTTTAGAATATCCCAAATGGTCAATAAAATCCAAATGGTCAATATGAAACGGATTCGGGGAAATTATAACCATAATGAAATACCACAAAGCAACACCAAAATGGCTAAAAAGATTGTTGATGAGGATGTTGAGCAGAGTTTTCAAACACAACTGGTAGCTATAAAATTGGTACAACTTGTAGGAACAAACCTATTTGACTCTTTCTACTGAATGTGAACATACACAATATCTATGATTGAGGAATTCCATTTCCAGTATATTTTTTATCATTAATGTGTACCAGTGTTTACCAAATGACATGTAATAGAATAGGCTATTATTATTTGTAATAGCTGAAACCTAGATATCACTTAAATCTCCATCGATGGTAAAAGGATAAATTGAGGTACATTCACATAATGGGTAATGTACCACCATGTTAATAACTGTCTACAACTGCTTGCAAAAGTATGAAGGAAGCACACAAACAACGTTGAGCTAAAGCCAGACATTAAAGTTAACATACCGTATTATTCAATATATATCTAAAATAATATTAAAAATATTCTATGCTATAAGAAGTTAGGAGAATGAATTACCTTTGGGAGAAACAGAAGAGGGTTTACTGGGGTGCTGATAATGATTTATTGATCTGAATGTCAGTTACACTGGGATAATCAGTTAGTGAAACATTACTGAGCTGTAATTCTACAACATGTACATATATTTTCATGACGGTTTTATGATTAGTTATACAGATGGGAGGATATTTTGTGCACATATTGTCCTCAATACAAAGCTTTTTGAAATGTTCTTAGTTGACTTCAGACCAGGCTATACTAGTGACTTTGTTGTAGTGCATAACTGGCATAATTTTAGCCTGAAAAAATTGAAAGCAAGTGTTCTAAATATGTCTCTTGGCCGTTAAAACAAACTAAAAAGCAAACACATTCCCAGAACAAACATCTATTTTTTAAAATTAACCCCTTTTTTGAAAAACCTAAGACGGTTTCTATATTCTTAACCTAATGCATAGGAATATAGCTTTATTTGCTTTCCAAGTTAATATATGGAATTCTTGTTTTACTATTTCAGAGTTAATTTAATCATTAACTATTCATGTAAAGTAACTGAAAATTCTAAAAAATATCTGTTAAAATATCCTGCCAAAATCTCATAAAGTATTCCAGACCAATAAAGGATAACTCAGGTTTTAAAACATATAAGTACCAGTGGCATTTTCTCATATATATTAAACATGCCCACTATCTATTTTATATCATATTTAAAGGTTTTCATTCATTATAATTTTTATGAAACCTCTGGAGGCTTATACAAGAATAAAAATTTTCTGTGTCCAGAAAAGGAACAGGAGTTATTAAATAAAGTAGAACTAAAGGGAGATAATTGTTTTATTCATTTTTCATTATTAAGTAAAATCCAGGGTCTTGTGATTTTAAAAAAAAATCTATAGAGGTATATTGACTAAGTACAATTACAATTGCTGCCATATTACTTTTGGGAATCCTCTTTTATGGGAACAAGAATATAGAAACAATATACAATTAAACTTCGCAGGGCAATTATACTAGGCAATGACCCAACTAGTCAATTGCCTAGCCATTTTTAGTAAGCACAACCAACAGAATAGGACTAATTATCATTTTAAGTAACCAAATTGAAAAAGAGATCCTATATAAAGTACAGGATATACTAAACCCTGGAGAATAGAAGGAACCAAAGATATACAGATAAGGTAATAATAACAGGGTAAAGATTTGTGCAAAATTCACATTTTACAGGGCCAAAAGAAAAATCCAATTTAATTTCTAAGATTACCGAATAGCAAAATAGCACAAATTCTTCGTATTTCAAGTTCTTCAAATGTTAGGATTTATTATGCTTACCATGTTTAAGTAATGTTTTAAATAAGGATATGTTGTTCATATATATTTTGAGCATTGTGAAATATTAAAACATTTTGACTGCTTTTGCACATGAAAGACACCCTGTTTTGGCATGAAATTTGAGTTCACCATGTCCTTTTCAAATTCCAATGAAATTTAATGTCAGCCTGGCTCAGTGGCTCAGTCTGTAATCCCGCGCCTTGGGAGGCTGAGGTGAGTGGATTGCCTGAGCCCGCGGGTTCGAGACCCGCCTGGGCAACTCGGTGAGACCTCATCTCTACAATTAATCAAAAAAAAATTAGCTGGGCATGGTAGCACATGCCTGTAGTTCCAGCTACTTGGAAGGCTGAGGCGGAAGGATCACCGGAGCCTAGCAGGTCAAGGCTGCGGTGGCCGGGAGCGGCCACTGCACTCCAGTCTGGGTGACAGAGTGAGACTCCAACTCAAAAAAAAAAAAATCTGTAAATCAGCCGGGCTCGGTGGCTCAGCCTGTCATCCCAGCACTTTGGGAGGCCGAGGTGAGTGGACTGCCTGAGCCCGCGGGTTCGAGACCTGCCTGGGTAACTTGGCAAGTCCTCATGGTGGTGGCGCGCACCTGTAGTTCTGGCTACTTGGAAGGCTGAGGCAGAAGGATTGCCAGAGCCCAGCAGGTCAAGGTTGTGGTGGCCGGTAGCGTGCCACTGCACTCCAGCCTGGGAGACAGAGTGAGATCCCAACTCAAAAAACAAACAAACAAAATTGTAAGTCAAGGTATGTTCACTGGTTTGTTACATAATGCTGTTGCACACTGAATAGATTACAGTAACTCTAAACATAATTTTATATGTACTGAAAAACCAAAAAGCTTTGCGGTATTTGCTTTACTGCAGGTCTCTGAAGCAAACTCACAATATCTCTGAGGCCATCCCTCTCTCATGCATGTTGTTTTCTCATGTATCCAGTTGTTCTTTGAATGAGCAGCTTTATAAATTCAGATTTTGTTTTTGTTTTAAAAAAAACGATTTTAAAGAGAGCTACGATTATAATGTGAGTTCAAATGTGGTATTAAGTTTGCGCCCACTGAAGTAGATAGAAAGTAAATAAACTTAGAAAATTTTACTTGACATCATCCAAATGCAAACACAATAAGGGTAGACATACTGATGTTTGCTTTCCTTTCTCTCCGATTAATATGGAATTGACACTTCCTTGATTATAATCAGTTAAATGTCCCAAATCATTACCAGCAACGTACAGTGCTTTCCCACCTAAAGTCTAAAAGGTCGGTGCCTCGTAAAAACAAGAAGAAAAAACAACCTTCTGAAAGTAGCTCATGTCTAAGAAAAGATAGAATGAAACAGAACACACTATCCAGCAAAAAACCTTTCGAAAACACGAATACTCTGTGTTTATTTTATTTATATTTACTTTTATGTAGCTTTATTAATTGGAACATATTTATTTTCTTTATTATATGACTTAAACACTTAGAGGACTTGGACTTGCCTGCATTTATTGCAGTAGGAAAACACATTTGGCTCCCTTTTCTTGCTGTGTAGTTAGATCTAGCATGAATACACACAACACACAGACCCCAGTAGCTACAGAAAATGCTTATGCCGAGTAGAATGTCACTCAGGGATTCTATTTGCTTTTGGAAAGTAAACAATGTCATAGAAATTATCTACCGCTTCAAATATTGCTAATGGCAAACAGTGCTGCGATTACTAGTCTCTGTAAGAAAATGAGCAGTACGAAGCCTCTTATCTTCTGAAATTATGAAATGCCATCCCCACCCTTCCCTGGTGTCCCTGCCCTAGCCTCCGTTTGTACCATCATGAGAGATTGCTACGCCTCAAACAACGGGTTGTCTTAGCACGCAGGAAAAGCAAAAGCAACCCAGAGCCATCCACACCAGAGGCCCTGGTGACAAATTAGGGCAAAACATCTGTGAATGATCAAAGAGCAACTTCTGCTATTATGCCAAATATGGTAAAGCGTTCTCTTGCTTATGTTTCTATTTATTTATACACAGTAGCCAAATTCCCTAATTGGATTGTCTGCCTGGAAAGAATTAGTCTGAAATGTTTATGTTTGCCACAGCTCTGCTTCTCTGAATGCTCACTAAGCCTCATACCGATTAAAATGTGGAAAACTGGTGAACACAAGCATAGAGCAATACTTGTTGCATTGACACATTGCACTGATTTCAAACGTTGCCAAAGAGCCAGAAACAAGAGAGCTGGTGGAAGCCTTCAGATCAAGTTGGCAGGGTGAATGAATCCCCTTCTGGGACTGGGTTTACATCCTCAGGACTTATCCGTGCAGGGACCAGGTGTTCTGCCTCACTTCTGTTTATCAAAGAGTCAAGATAGAGAGCTTGGGATTGCTTCAGCCCAAGCAGACCCACATCAGGGCAGTGGCCACTGACCCTTCTATCAGTTTTGACTACTCTAGCGGCAAACCAGCATGTTTCAGAAGTAGGCCAAGGACAAGGTCATCATCACTACCTGATTCAAGGCCCACATCTGAACTCAGACGGATCTAAATATTAAATTTAACCCCTTGAGCAGGGACTTTTAGGATGGAATAATAACTGCCCATGTATGTTTATCACAGCATTGTTCACAATAGCAAGATCATGGAACCAACCATGCTGTCCATCAAAAGAGGACTGGATTTAAAAAATGTGGTACATGTACACGATGGAATATTACGCAGTCATAAAAAAGAACAAAATCATGAATTTCGCAGCAGCCTAGATGGAATTGGAGTTTATAATGCTGAGTGATCTCTCGCAGAAACAAAGATCTGAGCATCTCATGTTCTTACTCATAAGTGGACCTTGAACAACTACTGTAATACCAGAAGAAAAGGATTGACAGTGGCGGGAAAATATGGGGGGTGGGCAGGGAGGGGAAGGGAAGTGGGATTAATGGTAGTCATATCTGTCTAGGGAAAGGGGGGCACACCTCATCAACGAGCGTAGCTGCACAATGAATATTTGTAGATCTAACCCTTAACTACCCCACAACTTTAAAATAAAAAATATATATTAAAAAATAATAATAATAACTGCCCCAAAAGCCTACAAGAGAAAGTGCCTGGATGTAGCTTCTGAAGGAGGCGATGGGCTGCTGACAGTCAAATTCTGGCAACTTGAACTTGGCAAATAACTTTGTGGAGGATAAAAAGCCTTGCTGAAAAGGAGTTTTAGGGGCTGATTGAATTTCTTTTCTCCCTTTGCACTTGAGGCACTTTGAAAACAGACGTAGAAAACCCTTGGTGGAACCAAATAAAACCTGCATTTATCAGATTATTAGTCTCGTGTATGACTTCTGGGTGAATTTTTGAGGATCACATCCATCTTGAGGCATTTTAAAATTAGGGCTTCCTCAAGAATGTGGTAAAAATGGAATTTATAACAAGGTCACTAATGGAATGTATTTGCATGACTCATTTATCCTTTTATAGGCTATGCATGGCCAGACACAAGGGTGTTATCTACAGTGTTTCTAAAATTACCTTTCTGGAACTTTCATCCAGTTTTAAGAAACTTCAAAGGAAGAGGAAAAGAAACATACTTCTCCTGGGTGACTTTAAAAACAGGTAAATTATTTTTAATTTTAAAAAAGAGACTTTCTTGGGAGTCGTGTGCAGGAATTTGCACTTGAGGTGGCAGTAACAGAAACATTTAGAAAAAATCAAATTTAAATGAAGTCCTTACAATTGTGAGGCTTTAAAAATGTTCCATGCATTAGGAAACTATAAAAAAATGCTTCTTGTACATTCTATGTTTTAACAGCAACTATATTGAAAAACAAAACAAAAATATAATAAGCAAAAAACCCCAAAAAACAAAAAAACCTTGACTCAATTTTTAAGGAAGGTGCAATCTGAGCTGACAATGGCGCCTTATAACTGAGGAAATTTCTCTCCCTCCCAGCTAGTAAGTGACAACAAAAGCCTTGAGCTAAACTTATAAATTTTCTACAAGCCACTTGGACATTTCATAAGGTCTTAAAGAATTTGTCATTTTAAATCTCTAATGAACAAATGATAAACTGTTGATGTTGTAACTCTACGTGTAGTGCTATTCTCCCTTTGTTTTTTAATAAGATTTTATTTTTAATTATTATGAATATGGAAGCTAAACACATAAACTAAACTCATGGAGATAGAGAGTAGAATAATAGTCACCAAAGGGTGAGGAGTGTTGTTCAAGGGGGAAGTAAGGAGGGAATGATGAGTGGGTATAAAAACAGTCAAATAGAAGGAATACGATTTGGTGTTCAGTAGCACAGTAGGGAAACCATAGTTAACAAAAATTTATCTTATATTTAAACACAGCCAAAGGAGTAGAATCGAAATGTCAAATGTTCCCTTTGCATGTTGATGTTTCTTTTGCCGCTGGAAATTCAGTCACCTCCAACCCTGGCCAACCTGTTATCATCCACATGAGAGAATGTATTCATTGAACAAATTACAGAAATGCCCAGGAAAACTGCTTATTTTCTTGATCAAATGCAGGATCAACTCTCATTTCCCTCAGTGTGCAAGTTCTGCTGCTTTCTGGTTATGTGAAACTTGAGGTAGGAAGCCACGTAGACAATAAAAAGAAGCAAAGTTTATGGTCACGTTCAAGGTCAGCAGCCCGTGTTGGGCATTTGCCTCAGCTTCAGATGTCTGAGAAACCCATAACAAGGCCCTTGTAGTTCTGAACTGTGTGTGTGTGCGTGTTTTCCAAAAATAACTGAACATAGAAAAACAGAATAAGGGTCGATAAAGCTACAAACTGGAGAATGGCTAAAGACAGGGCTGGGTGCTGTCTGCAGGCCTTCCTTCTGTGTAGACCCAAAATCAACCTCCAAATGTGTGTAACATCAACTGTGCTATCTGCATCTCTGGAATCAGGACCTAGATCACTCACTGCCTCTTATCCACAACAGAGAACTTTGGTGGTCCTGGAGAAAGAGTTTGAACATTGTCGCGATTCAGTCTCTGCCTGACACATGGTTGAAACACTTGATGTTTGAAAGAGTTGGTTTAAAGGTTGATTATGCATTTCTCCATCTTTCTCTCTAGTTTAAGTTATAGCACGAAAAACAGTCTTGCTTGATAATATTCTCTTAGCTCCTTGCAAAAATGCCTTCTAAAGGTTAAGATTTAACATGACACCCTCCGCTTCGACAAAGCTACAATGAAAACCTTGGACATTTAACTGCGTATTCGTTGTCCCTTTTGTAAGAAGCCTCATGATAAATTCTTCCTAAACTTTGGGCAGGAAAAGTTGCTGTCATCAGATGGATTGGAATACTACTTCTGTTGGTCAGGGAGAAAATGAATACATCATCTTGTTTGTCTTTTGAGACTGGCTGCCACATTCAACGCGGAGTTATAGTCACCAAGCCGTTTAAGTTCCTACCATAATGAGTTTGCTCTCTCTCCCTCTCTCTTTCCAATCAGTATTACTCATACTTGAGATCTATAGACAACCTCTTTCAGAATCACCTAGAAGGCCTTTGACAAATACAGGTCCTGGAGCTACACACCAGAGATTCTGATACGGTCCTTGAAAGCGACATAGGAACGTGCACTTTATTCCAGCAAGCTTCATGCCATGCACCGCAAAGTCTGAAGCTATTCTAAGTGATTCTGACTCATCTGTTAATGCTGTTAAGGAATTCAGATTTTATTTGTTTTAATTGAATAGTATGACAGACACACTCAATTCACACACACATGCATGCTTTTTATTCTCAAAGAAATAAGATGATAAGATAACAGATGACTAGAGAGAAGGAATAAGAAGCAAAGACCTTATACTATGGAAATGCATGAAACTCATACTCAAGTGTATTTCTCACTAAGTCCACATTAAGGAAAAAAAATACACGGAGAAACCAAGGCATTCTGCAGGGAAACCCAGTAAGTCTTTTTTCAGAAAGGAATGAAACTTCAGAGTTTTAGTTTCCAGATACTTAAGCACTGGATCTCAAATTATTCGTAGAGGTTTTTTTTCCTTTAAAACTTTTTAATGCAGAAGGTTTTGTTTGGGTTGTATACTAATTGCAGGAGTTAGATTACTAGATACTTTTATAGCTTGCCTCTGCAAATGGTTTCTACAAACATTAAAACCAGCGTATAGCTACTTTACAGTTAATGTCGTTGGTAGAAATCTTAGACATCTATAGGACAGCATACTTTTTCTAGTACAATTGTTGATTCTGTTCAATGTAGACACAGTTAAAGGTATAGAAAGTTAGCATATAATTCAGTTAACCCAGGCAAATTTTAAAAAAAGATTTAAAACCTTGTTTTAAGGAAACTTTGGTTACTTTATAACATACTCAAAATTATGTAATAGGTAATATAAGCTAGTTTATTTTTAAAACTTTGGGACTTCAACCTGATGTGTTGTTTACATATAAATCTTTCTTTTTTTGTGGAGTTCACACAGCACAGTATTCACTCTTCCGTGAAGAATTATACAATAAAAACAAATGTCACAAACTTATAGTCACAGCTTGCCAAATAAGTTCGAAAACACATACAAAATGAAAAGGTGGTCATTAAAGATTTTTGAATCTCTATTTAGACTTTTGAAAAATATGGCAGTACAACCATTCTTCAGTCTCTTGTGCCTGTACCTAACAGAAATAACAAAAATGGCAAAAAAAAAAAAATAGTAATAGCTATATTTTTTTTAAAATCCCAATGGTACTGAAAACTAACCAAGATATGTTTGCTTTACATAGTACAAGTGGAAGCAGGAAGAAAAAAAAGACAT
The DNA here is from genome assembly GCA_963574415.1 of Tarsius wallacei. Lineage (NCBI taxonomy): Eukaryota > Metazoa > Chordata > Mammalia > Primates > Tarsiidae > Tarsius > Tarsius wallacei. Next base: position 30,579 of record CAUYQG010164496.1, read on the forward strand.
TTTGCGGCAACTCAAAACTTCCTCTTCTACGAAAGCAGTAACAGCCTCACAAGAAAACAGCAGACACACTAGGAGCTTATTTATTTTTACTATTTTTTAAAAAGTGAAGGTTTGAAGAGTCCTGAAGGAAGGAAGAATTCCCAGCACTCCTGCAAATCAGAATCAGCTGCGTAACAAAGAGCCCAACCAAGGTGAGCTGTACCCGAAAGGAAGGCCAGCTCTTGGCTGCTTTGGGCAATGGATTTTATGGTTGGATGAAGCCATTTCCCAAAACAGAAAGAGCTAAAACCTATAATCAGAGAATATTCAGAAAACAATAATAATGAAAAATGTTTCACATGAAAATATTGAGATGCGGCCAAAATTACTCTCCAAAAAAGAAATAGTAACTTTTACTACTTTAAAGCTTGAACAGGAAGAAATAAAAATAAATTAACTAAATATTCAACTCAATAAATCAGGACTAGAACAAGAAAATAAACCAGGATTAGCAGGAAAAATAAGTAGAGGCTAATATTTGGGTTTTTACTTTTCTCATTTCTTTGCATGCAAGATTTCATTTAATCCTCCCTGACACTCAGTGAAGCAGATTCTATTGGTAACACTGTTTTACGGATGTGGAAACTGAGATGCAGAGAATTCGGTTTTAAAAACGAAGAGTGGAAAAATTGATAAATAAAAGCAATATTTAGCTATTGGCAAAAATAAGTACAGAGAAATAAATCATACATACTCATTTGGAAAGCGAAAGATAATATGACCACAGATATAAGGATATTCACAAAGTTTAAAAGAATTTGTTACTTGACTCCCCTACACAATATTGAAAATACCAAAAAAAAAATTGATAAACGTTTAAGGAAAATGTAAATCACTAATTCTGGCTCAAAGAAAACATAAAAATCTGAGCATGAAAGAGTTAAAAATATGTCAACAAATTATTCAAAATAATAACATGGACTTGGATGGTTTTAAGCACAACTAGGTGAAGAATCAATTCTTATATATTCCAAATTTCAGTTATCCTCCCTATAAATAGCTTTATTTCTCCCTGCTACCCTCTGTTGCCCCTTGCAAATTTCTTTCAAATTTTAAAAAATAAGTTCAAGTTCCTCAGGAAGGTAATGGACTATGTGCTCCTCAAGATTAAAAAAGAAAATTAAGAAAATGAACAAATAAGATGCAAAAAAAAACTAAAGCCGTATTGTAGGAAGAAAGCAAAGAAAATGATTAAATGTAGGGGAAAAAGATTACAGATTGGAGGAAAGTAAAAGTCTCATAAAAAGTTTCCCTTTGAGAAGTTGAAACTCATGGAATGCTTTGCATATCTGAATCTATTGAAAGGAAATTTAGAAAACATGTGAATATTCTGGACTTTAATTTGTAAGTATGCTTATATAGAAAACGATATAATTAGAAAAGCCAGCACCATTAATAATCACAGAAAAATAAAACGCATTTTGGAAAGCATAAATAATCTTAATTTCCTACATGAATTTGCTGTGAAAGAGTTTATGTAGCAAGATATAATAAACGAATATTAATCTCGCAAAATTGGAAAGATAGAGGGTTCGTGTTATGCGATGTGTGATCAGAGAGCTGAAAAGAAGCTCAATCTCCTTTATTCTTTTTGGAAATTAAAAATGAAAAAAAAGACATGAAGCAGCAAGTGAGGTTGTTATTTGGAGATTTTTGATGTAAATACTAAACTAACCAGCCAACAGAGTCAAGAGTGGTGACTTCCAAAAGGTGAAATTAAAAAGGAGATCGTATCGGATTGCTTATTTGCGTAAAGAACACTGTGAAATTAAACCGACTCTAAACTGTGTACCTGTCTAGACTGAAGAAAGCTAAAGTAAATTTAACAAAAAGACATCTAGAAACTGGGACGTGGAGAAAATGGGGCAGAAGTGAAGAACAGTGTGAGTGCCGATGTCCATTCAGTTGGGGAGAGGCTACAGATACTGTCCAGGGCCGATAGAACACGAGACAGAAGTTTCAGTCCATGGCCTAAAAATAGTTATATGTGCTCTTGAACAAAACAGAGGTACAGGCAAAGTGAGAAGAGGGGACGCTGGGATGCAGAAGGAGGTGTACGGGACAAACTCCTCAACAAGTCAATAGATAATATCTCAGTTAATAAATGAAGAAATATTGTAAAGAGTTATGAAGGGTGTTTCCAGAAACTATGAACCAGAAATGGACTCAAGGAGATACCTTGGGAGAATAAGACTCAGGATAAAGACAGATGGATAAGGAGATGGTTGAATTTTACTAAACACCCTTCCTTACCATTTAAATTGTGCCTGTGTACTCATAATATGCTTTGGAAAAAATGCAGTTAAAAAATTACGCTTCTACACTACTGGTGGGAATGCAAACTTTGTACAACCTCTCCGGAAAACAGTCTGGAGATTTCTGAAAGAACTAGCAATTGACCTTTCATATGACCCAGCAATTTCCCAACTGGAAATATAGCTGGAGGAACTCAAATCATTCTACAAAAAAAGATACCTGTACATAAATATTTGTTGCAGCTCTATTCACAATAGCAGAAACATGGAACCAACCATGCTGCCCATCGAAGGTGGACTGGATTAAGAAAATGTGATACATATACACAATGGAATATTATGCAGTCATAAAAAAGGACAAACAAATGGACTTCACAGCAACTTGGTTGGATTTAGAGTCAATCATACTCAGTGATCTATCACAGAAGCAAAGGTCAGAGTACCATACGTTTTCACTCCTGAGCGGACCTTGAACAATTATAATGCTACAAGAAAGGGATTGGCAGTAGTGTGAAACTGCCAGGGAATGGGGGTGGGATTGACAGTTGAGGGAAACTGCTAGGGGAGGGAGGGACACACCTCATCAACAAGGGTACCTGCATGACCAACGTTTGCATACCTAACCCTGAATTGTACCCCACATCTTTATTTAAAAAAAGAAGAATCCACTTTCTACTCAGTAAACAGGGTGATCTGTCTTGAGTACAAACCTATTCACAACATCCTCCTACTTAAAACGCTCAGCTTCTCTCTGGGGTTCCTTATACAAAACTCCAAACTTATTAGAACAGTGTGATGTCAGTCTTGTTTCCAGATCCTCGCCTTTAACTAGCCTTCCTCTTCTTTCTAGCGAGGACTGTGCTCTCCTCATCTCCTGGACAGCAGCTGTACTGTACCCTCAGACTAGAATTGCAGCTGTCCAACTTCGTTGAGCTAGTTTGTCTTCATTCCTCAGTTCTCGCTTGGACTGGGCTCCCCCATGTTTGGGTCTGTTGGTCCTCCCCCAAGCCAGCTGTTCCTGTTCCCCCCACTACACTCTGTGGTGATTGCCTGCCTCTGATTTGCCTGTCTCCCAAAATGGCAAGCTCTCGGGGGCCAAGTAAAGTGTCCGGGTACTCATTCTTACATCCTTAGCTCCAAGCTTGACACACATTAGATGTTGAGTAAATATCTGTGTGGGAATGAATAAGTGCAAAATTGAATGACTAAACGAGGAAGACTGAAATGGTGACAGAACCTGATGGAAATAGCGATGACAGATATTGCAAGGTGTACCTTGAGTGAGAGAAAAACAGATTATGCCACTGAGAATGCAAGGGGCTGAGTAAAGTAGCAATTACACATCACTTGGAAGGGAAAAGTGGTATCAGTGGTGGATTCCCATTCTAATTTCTCTTTCAAGGAGAAATCTAATCTAAAATAAAATTGAATACATATGAAATATAGTCTAAGATAAAAATAAAATGAATTTAAGGGAGTAGAGGATGCAAAGGCCAAAAAATAGGCAGGAGTGTTTAACTTAGCTTTAGTTTGCCTCACACAGTTTGTATCTTGCAAGGAAGGAAGAAAAGGTAAAAGTGATTCATGGATTTAGCAAGAGTTAGGTCTACCACTCATTAGCTCCTTGATACAAAGCATGAGTGACAGGCTCTGTTGTGTTTTGACTCCATAGGTCACATTTAAATGACTTGCAAGATCTAGCAAGAATGACCCAAGGGAAAGGTTAGGGCAAAAATGGACAAAACACAGAAGAAGAAATCCAATGGGCCTACAAAAAGGACAAGTTGTTCAACTTCATTAGGGATCAGGGAAGTCTAAAATAGGAGAAAACAAACAAACAAAAAAAACCATATTTACCACCAATCAAAAGTCTGATGACACCAAATATTACTTGGGACTCATGGAAATCTATTCATTGCGGATGGGGGTGTAAGTTGGCAAAATGATACCTTCGTATAATATCTTGTGTTTATGACAAAAACACATGTCATAACACAAAGCAATATTCTACTTTAATAATGGATACTCTCACATGTAGAAAAAGTGCATAAATGAATGAATACAAACTAGAAGATACGATTACACTGGGACAGAAAGGGCATGGGAGGGGATGGAGGGATGGATCTCAGGCTGTATCTGCCATGCTTTGTATCTTTAAAGAAAAGAAAACAAGATTTTAAGCAAGCAAGTGGGAAAATGTTAACGTGGTTAATGATGGTGATGCATGGATGTCACTTAATATTTTTGTGAATGAAATGTCTGATACATTTTAAAGTTTATTCAGAAGCAAACCAGAGATCAACACAGAGATGAGCCACATTGTAGTAACCCGAACATGGTTCAAAACGAAAGCCTTCCTTGGGGGACGGGAACTGGTTCATGGGAAAATTAAAGCCTGCCCACACCCATGACTATCTTTGTTTTTTCCATAAAGGAAAAACAACTAAGTCACAGGAAGATAATTTTAATTAGCCAAGTGGGGTTTAGATCTCAAATCTTGAGACAAAATCTCACTTACCGGTGGTTATCACTTGAACAACAGATCGGACTGTCCACGAACTCGCATTATCCAACTGAGTGTAATCACATACATAAGTGCCCTGGTGCCAGATAAAAATGTCATCCACCAGAATTGACTTGCTTTTGTCAGGGAGAAGTTTTCCATCCTAACCCCAAAGATAAAAAAAACACATAAATAATTGTATTTAACCAGAGAATTTATATCATAAGAAAACTTTATAAATTATAACTACAGACAAACTTTACAAATTTGAACCAGGGAGGAGGAGAGTCACTTTGAGATAAGGACATCCAACCAGCTATGAAGTAATTGTGCTCAAAAATTATATGTGTAAGATCCATATGTGAGACCAGAGGCATTTTCTATTATAATTATATTATGTGTAGAGATGAAAAAGTCAAGCCTGATCAGCCCTCCAAAAGCTATTTAACATAGTATTTCCCAGAGTATGACTCAGGATCCTGAGAGTATTCTAGAAAATCTGGAGCATTTCAGAGGTTGGCACCTAAATAAATTTTTGAAAAGTGTGTTCGTGTGCACACGTGTGCGCACACACACACAGACACACACTATATATGTTTTTTTTTCTGAAATTGGCATTGATTTTCCACATATGAGGATAATATATAAAGTGTCCTCTTTAAATTTAACTCTAATAAAGGATAAATTTTTAGATAAAGATATTAGTTAACTAAACAGGTGCACATAAAGATTGCAAAGAATGACTGAAGACTGATAAGTAATCATTTAACTCCTACTGGACCCAAAGTCAGGTAAGAACTGAAATACGATTATCAACCTATCTCTCATTGAGTTAGAATCTATCTGTGACTCTCTTTCGTCTTTAGAATAAACTATAAAATCCTTCATGGTTTGATCTTGCCAGTCCTTCTTGGTCTCATTTCCTGCAACTGCCGTTCCCTAAATAACCATGTTTTTCCTGATCCGCGCATTTGCACACGTCTTTTTCCACTTTTTCCCACTGGGTAGGCTATCACTCAATCTCTTGCTCCTACTCAAGAGGCAGCTCTTATGGTGCTAAATCTTTATGCATTTTCCCAGCAGAATTGGTCACTTCATGCTCCCGGAGCAATGAGCATAGATGATTATTACACATGGTCATATTGTAGTAATTATGTGTTCATGTATCTTTCTCTATGGTTGTTGAGAGCAGTCTTTGTATATGCAGACATATAACTGGTCCTGGACACAGAAATACAAATGAACATGGGGTCCTCCTCTCAGCTAACTCTCAATCTAATAACGTAGACCTAGACTAGTAAGCCATTCTACAACACCAGGCACAGAATGCACAGGGAACACTGGGACAGTCCTACCTCAGCTCACACAATGCAGGGATGCTCCCTGCAGTTTAATAGAATCCTTGAAGACTGTGTAGAACTCTGTCAATGGAAGTTAAGTGCCATTTTAGGAATGTCTGAAGCAAAGCGAGTACATAGGAAACAAGGTCAAGGTGAATGCAAGTGTGTTTGCTCTTTGTGTCTCCCATATACAGCAAGGGGAACAACAATAGTAAGCTCTTTGTGAAAGATGAGTGAATAAATGAATGCATGATTGAAAGAAAGATTTTCAAGCAGGAGAGTCACATGATCAGACATTTTAAGATAAAGTGGCCTGTATGGAAGCGCTTGTAAGTTTAAGCAAATACTATTATAATCAATCATATTTGTATCAATATCAATCACATAGGGGCTAGGATATAATAGGGACTCAGTAAAGATTTGTTGAATTGTGGACGCTGTATCAATAATCTGTAGCCTCCATGTATAATGTTTCTATGGCACATGTCCTTCCAACTTCCAACCAAGAGTACCAGCACCATGTCTTCTACCAATGTAGTTGAAAGAAAAGATACAAACAACAAAAATAATAACATTATAAGATTGTAGTATCTATACAGATTACAAAAGTCTTTCTCCTGTATCATCGTATGTGATTGTCCAAAGGATTCTCTGACTTGGCTTTTCTGAATTCTATTTCTTCCACTTTACAGATGAGACAACAGAGGTTCTGAAATTTGAGTGGCTTTTCTCTCTATGACAAAGCTATTACGAGCACTGAGAATCAACCTAACAATTTCTGATTCTGAGTTTCATGTTCTGACTGAGGAATTTCTCTTCAACTTTCCCTGCTGACTGGTAGAAGCAGGGATTCCTCCACTCCACTTCTCTGGTGTGCTTCCTGTGGTCCAAGAAGAAATTTTCAGTAGGTTGACAAGCAGTCTAAGGGGGTGCCTGACTGGCCAAGGGGCAGCTTCAGGTAGGAAGTAAAATAAGGCCAAGTGTTGGGACCATACAGAGTCAAGGATTTCCTAGGTGATCGCAAGGATCAGGAACTTTGCCAGTGGAAATTTCAGAGCATGGGAGGAAATTCAGAGACAAAACTTTAGAGAACACGTCAATGACATATAAAGATCAGAATTTAGAGGAGAGGTGTGTAGCAAACCAGATGCGAAAGAAATGGAGAGAGGATGCAGAGCTGTCACTAAGACCGTAATGGAGGCACTGGAGAGGATGGAAAATCACAAAGTGAGCCTGATTTTTTAAAAATAAAAATGTAAGTATGGCTTAGTATCAAGAACACTTTATGAGATGGAACCCAAAGGAAACATCCAAGAAAAAAATTAGGGAGCAGCAATGTATGCCAAGGATGATGGGAAACCCATTCCAATGCTACGATCACAAATGATCCTATGGAAGAGAAAGACTAATGTAACTAACCGCACAGGGAACTCTTTGTTTGGCTCATATGTGAAACAATCATTAACAAAATATGGAAGGAAGAACACCCACCAACGTGAATCTTATGAAAAGTGTCAGTAAGCCCAAGAAAGAACTGAGGCATGCACAAAAAGCTGGAGACACTAAAAGGGACTTTTAAAGACATGTGAAAAGCAGGGAGAAGAATGAAGTTATTCTTACTACTAGGGGCAGTTATAATATACTACTACAATATCATCGAGCTCTGTACTACAGTCAGTATAGCTACTCTAGGGAACATCATGTGCACTGAATTATTCTATGAGATGGTGCTCCTCAACTCACTGTAGCTCCTAGCCAGGCTTCCACTACCTAGCCTGGGAGGACTCCCAGGATCGGTATTTCTTGCCCTGTACTCCCTAATGAACTTCGAATTTTCATGTCAATTTTAGCGTTTCCTGCCACAGACTTGTGTCCAAATCTGTGTGCAACACCTCTCCCCCATCCCCAAAATAAATTTACTTCTACTTTCTCTAGCAAATTTTGTGCATGTATGTGGAGCCAGAAAAACTCAAAATATTATAGTCATCAACTTTACACACCTTCAGTCACAACTCTTAAGGTTTTATTTCATGAAAATATCACTGTCATCTGCCACCTTCTTTCTGTTCTTACTGCTAGTTCCTTGGATTAGGACTCACATTTGTAAGCACGTCAACAGGATTCTAATGACCATATCACATATGATCAACTCACGACTTTTATTTCCAATCTACCTCTAAGTATACCACTCAAGAATTCTCAGCTTTCATCATGCTGAGCTGATCACCATTCACCGAACATATCCTTTGTTTTTCGGTTTCTGTTTCCTAGGTTGCTCTTTCCTGCTACGTGTAGTTGCACTCTCTCTTGCCCCAATTATCAACCAACAACATTCTCCTTACACATACATTTTGTACAAGTATTTACCTTTTAGTGGGAAAAAGCTACTTTGTAGAAATTATCGATCAATCCCTAGTGAGAATCTTGAATGAACTAGTTAACAGATGATGTATGAACCCTTAGTAAAGAAAGTGATGGTTAATATCACCCAACTTGCATTTGCTAGCAACAAGCAAAGTCATCGCATGTTCCTCCATGCTTGAATGGTTAGACCAGGGACTCAGAGGAATATGGCAGACTCAGTGTATCTTCACTATAGTGAAAAGACTTTCATGATCTCTCTGTTAAACGAAAGACATATGTGAGCTGAATGATAGGACACTTGGGTACCTTTTTAGTTAATTGAGCAGTAGTACCCCCAAGTTGTAAAGTAATGGAGCTCATGTAACTAGAAGGATCACTCTGGAGTCAACAGCTGAGCACTCTGTCCTCGGTACTAGTCTATTCACTAGTTTTACCAGTGGCCTGAGGGAGAACAGCTTGTGCATGCTTTTTCATCTAAATGGCTCACAAATCTAGATGCGATGGCAAATATGCCAGAATTCAAAATCAGGATTCTAATCTCTTGACACGTAAAATGATGAGCTAAAACCAACAAATTAAAGTTTAACAGAAATAATGTAAAATCGTGACCATGGCTTCCAAATTCTACACTAAGCCAAAAATAGAACTGACTTGATTGCAGCTCTTGTGAAAAAGACCTGCCTGCCAACTCAAAAATGAAACAACGTGATGGAACTGTCCCAAAGCTAACACAATTGTGAGTGGCATCAATATTCAATTCACAACAAGGGAGGAGACGTTTTCTCGGTTTTCAGTATTGGTTAGACAGCATGTAGATTATTGTATTGAACAGGTGTTAGAAAGCTGTCCAGCTCATGAGCGTTGGGAAGTGTTAACCGTGACAGCAATAGAATGGGCCAGTATATCAACATTGGAAACAGTTTTTTAAAAATATGATCTAAATTATCTTTAGTTCCTCTTTATTTAGAAACATGTTAATTTGGGGGTCTAACCGGTCTTACCATGTTCACAGGATGCCAATAGGTGTCGGGTACAAAAACTAGGCCAAAAGGATTGAGAAGGAGAAGTAGCCAGTCTAGGTACAAAACTTTCACCGAATACAGGGTTCAGAAACAACCCGGCACCAGTATCAGCACTGTGGCAAGCAAATGCGGCATGAGTGGGAGTGTCTTAAACCAAGCGTGAAAACGTTACTCAGAGCGCAAGTCTTACTCACAGAAGGTCACAACAGTGCCATCAAGACCCATATCTCAATGCCTTTTGCTGTTACAGAAGAGAATCCCCGACTGCCCTCCATTATAATTTTGCAATTTTGACTTGTGTGTCAAAGATTTGCTTAGCTGAAGATCATAAAAATACTGATCTATTACATGAAATTACCATTTATTTAAGATGAAATTTATTTATTCCAAGGCTATTTTTTCATTATTTTTATAGAATAAAATAAATTCGATTATAACGAAATGCATATTTCTGTATTTCTAAGTTAGAAAAGAGTTCTTAGAATAAGTAACAAATTAACATTTTAATTGACTTTTCAGTCATGAATATCTTAATGAAGAATCTCCAAGCATGATGATCCAGCCATTTCCCAGTGCTCTTTTTGAGCCTTTCTCAGGCACAGAGGCCAGGAAGCAAGTAAAGGTCGGCAGTTAGCTGCAGAGCCGGCAGCTGGCACCACCTAGCCCCAGAAGGTAAGTGACAACCTAACTAAGCCTCAGCCCTCTGCTTAAACTATCCTAGGCCCAGAGGCAAGACTAAGTCTACACATACCTGTGGAGCGTGGCCTCTGCTCCTGCCCAACCTGAATTACTGCAGCAACCCTAAAGAACTCACTTTGTTTTGAAACCCAGCACCTGACCCTCCTTAACTACAGATTCTAAATAACAGTATTGCCAAGCCAGGGAAGACAACCTGCAACCTCACCTGATTACAGGCAATCAGAGGCCAGCCAGCTGCTTCACCTGACCAGAGTTCAGCTGTCGTCTCACCAGACCAGCAGATCCATTTGACCTTAAACCACAGGCAGCAGCCAAGCCCATCTAGAAAACTGGACACAAAGGTCTTTTTATCTAAGGTCACCACTTGCTGGCCTATCTAAAATCCTAAACTAGACTAAATAGTGAAGGTCTATCACCACCAAAAAACACTTTTAAATACCAGAAGAGGTGGTCATTTCCTCAAATGTACTGGCACTAATATAAGAACACAGTGATTGTAAAAAAATAAAAATAAAAATCAAGGAAATACGACATCACCAATGAAACTGATAAATGTATAATAACAGAACCTGAAGACATAAAGATCTATAAAATGACCAACAAAAAATTCAGAATAATTTTCTTAAATAAGTCCAGAGAACTATAAGAAAATATGGATAGAAAATCAGATATAGTGGCTCATGCTTGCAATCCCAGCACTTTGGGAGACTGAAGGGGGAGAATTTCTTGAGCCCAGGATTTCAAGATAGGCCTAGGCAACATAGCGAGATCCCATCTCCACAAAAAATTAGTCAGGCATGGTGGCATGTGCTTGTAGTCCAAACCACTCAGGATGCTGGGGCAGAAGGATTACCTGATCTCAGGAGGTCAAGGATAGAGCAAACTGTGATAATGCTGCTGCACTGCAGTCAAGATGAAAGAATGAGATCCCAATTCAAAAGAAAATGAATTTCAAAAGAAAATGGGGAGAGAAATGAGAACTTTGAAAAGAATATAGAAACAATTTAAAAAGCAAACAGAAATCTCAGAGATAAAGAATACAACAACTGAACTGAAAACTCAGTAGAAAGCTTCAAAAGAAGATTTGATAAAACAGAAGAATCAGTGATCTCAAAGACAGAACATTTGAAATTATCTAGTCAGAGAAGCAAAAAGAAAAAAGAATTTAAAAAATAAAAAGTTTTGGCTGGGTGTGGTGGCTCATGCCTATAATCCCAGCAGTTTGGGAGGCCGAGGTGAAAGGATTGCTTGAGCCCACGGGTTTGAGACCAGCTTGAGCAACTTGGGGAGACCTCCTCTCTACAATAAAATAAAATAAAATAATTAGCCGAGGGAGGTGGCACGTGCCTGTAGTTCCAGCTGCTTGGAAGGCTGAAGGCTGAGGCAGAAGGATCGCCTGAACCCAACAGTTCAAGGATGCAGTGTCTGTGAGCGTGCACCTGCAATCCAACCTGGGCCACAGAGTGAGACTTCCGCTCAAAATAAATACAAAATTAAATAAATAAACAACCAAATAAATAAATAAATGATAATAAGTTTCACAAATATTATAGGTCATCACCAAGATAACTAAGATTCACAGAATTAAATACTTTAGAAGAAAAGAGAGAAAAAAGCCCAGAAAACCCATTTAAGGAAATACTGGCTAAGATTTTCCCAAATGTGGAAAAGACAACATTCAGATACAGGAAGCTTGGAAGTCTTCAGTTAAAGCCAACCCGAAAAGGACTTTGCCAAGACACATCATAATCAAATTATCAAAAATAAAAGACAAAGAAAAAATACCGCAAGCAACAAGAGAAGAGAATCTGTTAGGGTACTGGACAGGGTGAGGGTGGAGCAGCGCAGGGAGGTACGGCACCGCCGGAGCTGATAAGCCAGAGGTGCGCGCTGGCAACCCAGAGATCTGCAAAGAATTGCGACACACAAAAAGGTTAAGAAAGAAAAGTTTATGTAAAAGTAGATCAGAGAGAGAAAGAGAAGGAAGATAGAAGATTTACCTCCCCAAAGCCAGGAAGCATGGCGACAGCCATGGCTCAAAGAGCACCAGAGTCTAGCAAGGCACTGGCCACCAGTTGCTTGTGGTTGAGTCCTTTTAACCATTCTCCTTGATGGGGGAAGATCATTAGGGTGAGTGGGTGGTGGTCTGCTTCCATGTCATCACAAAGGGGCAGGCGAGCGCAGGTACTGATGATGTCAGGGGATGGACAGCAGGCAGATGGGTAGGTTAGTCACATGATTGCTGCCATGTTGGGGTTTATTTGTGTCAAGTAGGTCACAAAGGGCTGACTAGGTTAACCCTGGGGTGGGGGTTTCCTGCAAGAGACTTGTTAGACATTTACAATTCACAAGCTGAGATATTTGCAACTCACAAATTTCTTGACCAAAGGTGGTCTTATTATTACTTTTATGACTTTGGCCAAAAGTTTATCTTTGATCTTCGGTTTTGACAAGGAACCTAAAAGTTTGCTAGAGATTCTTATGCTAAACCATGAATGATTAGACTGTCCTGGTTTTGCATCTGAAGGAGATTTGCTAGGGGGATGGGGTACGCAGCTGCTTGTTCTGTAGTAGAATGTCTGAATGCTTGCTAATTGTTACACTGAGGCAAAAAGACTAAAGAATAAGCTAAGTTTCTTCTAGGTTTCTATAGGTATCTTTCAGAAACATATCACATTCAAGGAAGTCCCAATATAGCTATCAATGGACTTCTCAGCTGAGACCCTACAGGCCAGGAAAGAGTGGGATAATATATTCAAAAGGCTGAAGGAAGAAAAAATAAAAACCTGTCAATTAATAATACTGGCAAAGCTGTCCTTTAGAAATGAGGGAGAAATGAAAACGTTATCAAATAAAAACTAAGAGAGTTTCATCACCGCTAGGTCTACTTTCAGGAGTTGATACAGGAAATTCCTTAAACTGAAATTAAAGGCTACTAATTTATAACAAATATATAAAAGTAAAAAACTCAATGGTATTTTTATAGGTCAAGCCTCCAAAAACAGGGATTTCTTATATTTCTCATGTTTGATTTGAAGTTGTTTATCTAAATGTACCAAGGTAGTTTCTTTTGATTGTTGTAACATTCCATTCCCCCCTTAAGGAACGTAGCCTTGGGGAGGGGGAAGGATGATTAGGAGATCTTGAGTCATACCCTTGTTAATTTAGCCTTGGGCATGGGTGAGCAGCTATGGAATGCAAATTCTGAGCAAGTGGTACTGCCTTTGAGCAAGTTTTTGGTAATGATGCCACCTGCCTCCTCGTAACCTGGTTGCAGAATAAACCCCCTTTTCTCCCAGTTTCTGCCTCTCATCTCTGATTGACTGTGAGGAAGCAGCCGGAAAAGTTTATCTGGGAACAGGACAAGTCATATTCAGAACTCTTGACAACTTGGTGAGACTTCATCTCTACAATGAATCAAAAAAATTAGCCAGGTGTGGTAGCGTCCACCTGTAGTTCCAGCTACTTGGAAGGCTGAGGCAGAAGGATTGCCGGAGCCCAGCAGGTTGAGGATGCAGTGGCCACTCCAGTCTGGGTGACAGAGTGAGACTCCAACTCAAAAAAAAAAAAAAAAAACAACAAAAAAAAGAATTCTTGAATACTGTGAGGATGGTATGTAAAGTAATTTTATCACTAATATGAGGGCTGCATGACAAAACTAATAAAATTGTTAAGGGATATAAACTATAAATATGTAAATTTTGATATAAAAATTATAAAAAGCAGTGGGGGAGGGGATGAAAGTCTAGTTTTTATGTGCAATTAAAGTTAAGTTGTTAGCTTAAAATAGCCTGTTATAAAAATTAGGGATTTTAAGTAAGCATTACGTTAACCACAAAACAAAAACGAGTAATAGTTGCACAAAATATAAAAAGGATTCAAAGCATAACAACCTTCAAAAGGCAAAGAATGACAGCAACAAAGAAAACAAGAAACCTGCAACACACCCAGAAAAAATTACAAAATGGCAGTAGCAAATTCTTACCTATCAGTAATTATCTTGAATGTAGATGGATTAAATTATGCTGAAAGAATAGAAAGATTGAAATAATTTTAAAAATTCAGTCATATACTGTCTACAGGAGACTCATTTTACCAGTAAGGATATAGTCAGACTGAAAGTCAAAGGATGGAAAAAGATATTCCACACACAATGAAAACCAAAAGAGAGCAAAAGTAGCTCTACTTACATCAGACAAAATAGACTTTATGTTAAAAACTATAAAAAGAGACAAAGAAGATTATTAAATAATGATAGAGTGAATTCACTAAGAGGATATAACAACTATAAATATATATGCACCCAACATCAAAGTACCTAAATACATAAGGCAATTATTAAATACAAGGAGATATAGATAGCAATGCAATAATGATAAGGAACTCTATATCTCAACTTCAACAATAGACAGCTCATCTAGACAGAAAATAAATTTTTAAAAATTAGACAAACTACACTTGATACCTAATTGATCTAGCAGGATTATATAGAACATTCTATCCAGCAGCAGCAGAATACACATATTTCTCAAGCACATACAGAACATTTTCCAAGACAGATAATATATTAGACCACAAAATACATCTTAATAAATGTAAGAGAATTGAAAGCATATCAAGTATCTTTTCTGGGTCACAATGACATGAAGCTAGAAATTAGAAATAGGAAATATGTCAGAATATGTGAAAATTAAACAATATGCTCCTAAACAACTGATAGGTTACAGAACAAATATTTAAAATGCTTAAAATTTTCGAGACAAACAAAATGAAAACACAACATATCAAAAACTTTTGGGATCCAGCGAAAGAAATCCTAAAACGGACATTTATAGCAATGAATACCCATATCAAAAGAGAAGAAGGATTTCAAATAAATCATCTCACATCACACCCCAAGAAGCTAGAAAAAAAAAAAAAAACTAAGTCCAAAGTTAGCAGAAGGCAGAAAATAACAAAAATAAGATTGGAAATAAATAAAATAGAGATTAGGAAAACTTTTAAAAATGCACAAAACTAAAGGTTGATTTTTTCTTTTTTAAAAAAAAAGGTAAACAAAACCAACAAACCTTTAGTTAGACTAGGAAAAAAAAGGAAGACTCAAGTAAAATCAGAAAGGATAGAGGTTTCCTTCAC
>CAUYQG010164498.1:0-22225 GCA_963574415.1 Tarsius wallacei
TTTTTGAGTTGGAGTCTCACTCTGTCGCCCAGACTGGAGTGCAGTGGCCGCTCCCGGCCACCGCAGCCTCGACCTGCTGGGCTCCGGCAATCCTTTCGCCTCAGCCTTCCAAGTAGCTGGAACTACAGGCGTGCACTACCACGCCCGGCTAGTTTTTTGATTTATTGTAGAGATGAGGTCTCGCTTGCCCAGGCGGGTCTTGAACCCGCGGGCTCAGGCAATTCACTCACCTCAGCCTCCCAAGGCGTGGGATTACAGGCTGAGCCACCGAGCCCGGCTTTTATTTAAGTTTTATAAGCCACAGGACCAGGGGTGGTTTGCAGATACAATATAAAAAATAATATACAAATAAGATAAAACAGATCCAAGCCCATCTCAAGGGAACATCAGGAAGAACAGAGCTGTGACTACAGCCAGTGTACCTGTGGGGAGTGGCAAATGGGTTTGGAAAGACAGGCTGGAGTGGGAATGTGGCACATCTGTGGCGCCTGGTCTCAATTTTATCCTGTAGGCATTGAGGATCACAGGAGGTGATTGAGGGGAAGAGAGAGTTGGTCCGACTTCCAAATGGAAAATGGACTTGTGTGGCCAGGCCTCAAGCAGTCCCAGTGGAGATGCATTGCTGAGGTGGCGGGAATCTGCAGGAATGGCATGGACAAGAGGCTGTGAAGGCAAGACCCAGAGACTTGGCACTGTGGGGGAAGGAAAAGGGCAGGAGAGGAACCACGATAAGGTGGTACAGGCACAGGTGACAGGAAAATGAGGAGGTGGCTGGTCCCTGACTTTGAGTGGCAGAGGAAGGCATGCCCTGGTGGGCAGTAGTCCCTTCGCCTTGAGCAAGGGCATCCACAGGGGCCCGGCGACTGTGCTGCCCTGAAGGAACTCTGGCAGCAGAACACTGAGGGCCACACACTCCTGGCAAAGATCCCCTCCGGCCTGCCCTGATTCCCAGTGAGTGTGTTTCCAAGGCTGGAGCTGACTGAAATGAAGTCAGCTTGAACAGTGCTCTGAGTTACTGTCTTGTGATGATGTTAGGAGGATGCTATTGAATAACATAAAATCCTAATTCTAGAGTCACAACACACAGCAACCCTTGTAGAACCACGTGGGTCAACTGAGACAATGAGGGTGGGTCAACGAGGGTGCCTCATGTTACATAGAAGAGACTGATGAAGAACATCTGAATTTATGGTTTCCTTCTGATAACTGGATGCAGGGAAGCTCTCTGGTTCTTTAACCAGCATCAAACACACACAATTACTCCTCCAAAAGAGCTGAGCAGGCCCAGGACTAGAAGTCCCTTGTCAGTTCTCTAAAGGTGGTGAATGGCAGAAACTTTGTTGTGCCTTACACCTATGGCACTCAGCTGCTTGCCTTGTGGTCCTGAACCTGCCAGCCAAGCCCTTTTCATTGTTTTAGTTAAGCAGAAAATGAAGCTATCAGCTCTATTTCCACTCTCTCTGCATGAAGCCGCTTCCCTTTTCTGACTTGGCTCAAACTATATGGCTCTTATAGGATTCCCACTGAGGTCTTCAGTGACTCCTACCTTGCTAAAGATTTTTCTCTTCTAAGACTTGCTGAGTCAAAATAAAAGGTGCAAGAAAGTATCAGAATACAGTCTAAGGGACAAATTGAAATATAGGAAAGGATAAAGGAACATTAAGCCTGCTGATTTCTTGTTTCCTGCTTTTATGACCACAAAGTCCTAGGAATGGTTGGGGCGGGGGTGGAGGGAGGACTGGGACGGGACACGACAGGAACTCCTATAGAAGTAAAGTCAGCAACCCAGGAATCTGTTTTCTACATCTATTCATGCCATCCAATTCCATTAAGTCACCAGGGAACCCCTGGATGATAAGCTGCTAATGCCAGTTAGTCTAAAAGTAGAAACCACTCTGCAATCTGCTCATTTCCCAGCTTTTCACCCAAACCACAGATGAAGATCTCCAGTAGTCCACCTTTCCCCAGTATGCAGGAGGGTGAGTTGCCAACAGCCAGGGTCAGCAGTGCTTGGGGTTGCAGGACAGCCAGTCCAGGGTCTGACACATCTAGCCTCTGCCTCACCATAAGTTGGGGCAGGAGGCTTCCCGAGCCCCACTGGTCCTGGGCTGCATGGAGTTATTTATTCAGAGTTATGGACCATAAAACAGAAACAAAGAACAAGATGAACATTTTCCTAGTTGCAGGCTAAAATTTGGGAAACGTTATTAGAAAAAAGAAAACAGTGCTGTTGCTGGGGAGGCCAATTTTTTATTACTAAAAAAGAAATTTGTTCCTGCTCCTCCCCACTAGCCATTCCTAGATTTCACAGGAAGTCTTTCCTGCTGATTTAAGAGCTGAGCCACACCTGCTCAGAGACCAAATGTTGTACAGGAGGAAGCTGCACCTTGAGTTATTCAGCCAGCAACAAATGCATAATTCTAAGCTGAGGAAATTCAACCTGGGCTGCAGGCCCCTAGGCCAGATCTATCTGCATAGGAGTTAGAGAAAGGATTCAAGTCTGGAAAGAAAGGCCATAGTCAAGAAGCACCCTCAGCTCAAGACTTTGCAGTCTATTCCATATGCTTTCCCCAAAGACAAACGAACAGATCTGGATTCACAAACAAGACCTGGAGAACCTCACTAGGTCAGTTGACAAAAAGGAAACACAAACTGTGGATCAGATACACATACTGTGTCAGGGTTACACTCCCTGAAGTTGACCACTGTCCTACAGTTAGGTGTGAGAGTGTCCTACACTCAGGAAATACACCATGAAACACCCAGGGGTAACGCAGTGCTGCTCAGTGGACCTCAGTGTGACACTGGAAATGTTCCATGTCTCTGTTGCTTGATACAGCCACTTGTGTGGCCATGGAGCCCTTGAAAATATGGCTGGTGTGATTGAGGAACTGAATTTAAAACCTTAATTTAAATAGCCACTTATGACTAGTAGTTACCATACTGAATAGTGCAAGAATAAAGGGACAAGATATTTGTGACTTACTCTCATTTAGAAACAATAGCATATGTATGTGTGTACATATACACAAACGCATGACCAGCAAAAGTGAGACAGCACACACAAATGCATGACAAAGCAAATGGGGCCAAGTGGTAACAGGTGAATCTGGCAAAGGGTATAGGAAATAGTCTTTGTATTATTTTAATTTTTGCAATTTTTCAGTAAGTTTGGAATTATTTCCAAATAAAATGATTTTAGAATGTATGGGGATGAACATTTATTCATTAACTACTAAAATTGGGCAGGTTCCAGCTGGAACTTGCTTGCAGGTAGGAGCTGGAACTTAGGATGTTTAAGACATTTCCAGATTTTGAACATACATCACAGATGCCACAGAACACCCAAAGTGCCTTCTGGAGTGCTGCTCTTCCAAGCTCACTGCTTGTGCTCCTTTGCCAACAGCAGGATCGACGCTTACCCTCCCCCTGGAAGGACTTTCTCACCTCTTTTCACTTGCTCTCTAGTCTGTGTATGTCCATGAAGGACTCAGTTGTGGCGGCGAGTTCAGAGCAGTCCCTCCCCCTACCCCGCCCTTTTTTTCCTCTGAGACCAGGTCTGGCTCTGTTGCCCAGACTGGTTTCAAACTCCTGGGCTCAAGCAATCCTTCTGCCTTAGCCTCCTGCGTAGCTGGGACTTAAGATGTGTGCCACCACACCCAGTAGGGCAATTTTTAAAAATAACAGTTTTAGTGACATATAACTCACATATCATAAAGTTTACCTTTTTTTTTTTTTTTTTTTTGGAGTTGGAGCCTCACTCTGCCACCCAGGCTGGAAAAGTTCACCCTTTTAAAAGGTATAGTTCAATGGTTCTGAATAATTGTGTAGCCATCACCATGATCCAATTCCAAAACCTTTTCATCATTTTAGTCAGAAGCCCCACCATTAGCAGTCAATCCCCATCCCTTTTCCTGCAGCTCTAGCAACCACTAATCTGGTCTGTCTCTGTGGACTTGCCTATTCTAGACATTTCATACAAACGTATCATTCAATTTGTGGACTTCTGTGTCTGGTTTCTTTTGCTTAACATACATTTTTCAGGGTTCTCCCATGCTGTAACATGTATTAAAACCTCATTAGAATCTCATTCCTTTTTATTGGAAAATAATATTCTATTGCATAGATGTATACCTATTTATCCACTCACCAGCTGATGGACACTTGGGCTGTTTCTACTTCTTGGCTACCACATATAGCACTGCTATTGAACCTGTGTACAAGCCTCTGTGTGGACATGTGTTTTAATTCTTCTTGGGTGTATACCTGTGATGGAACTGCTGGGTCATGTGGCAACTCTCCTTTTGAGGATCTGCCACCTGTTTTCTAGTGTGGCCTCTTGAAGTCCCCAGGAGCCATGTCCTAGAGTGGTCCTAGGCAAAGCCCACAGAAGACCATTCTCCAGAGATGCTGCCCTTCTGTCCTTCTGTAAAATACCAGTCTCAATGCAAAGCAAGAGTCAGAGTTTGTTTGATTCGAGGTAAATAAATTAGAGAAGCTGCGACTCGCCCAGTGCCAGCAACATGCTTAGCCTTGTATCGTCCTGGAGAATGAGCCAGCACCTGGCACGGCAGATGGGGGCTGGCGTGCCACTTGGTGCCAGATGAAGAGGCGCTCTGTACAGAGTGCAGCTGTGGCAGAGCACAAGCTGGAGCTCTCTCTAGCATGCCCACACCAGGGCAGAGCTGTCCGTGCTACTGGTCAAGGTCTCCGAAAAAGTTCTTTGCTGTCACCCATATACAAGTGCCTGCTAAGAGACTGGCAAGGAGAAGAACTGGAGAGCTGAAGGCCGTGAAACTCAGAGAGCAATCAGATGAGGCAGAGATCAAGAAAGGCTGGGTCTTCTGGGCCTGCACACCTGTTCATCCTGATATATTCCAGAGTGAGGAATCAAAATGGTACACACATGGGCTAAGGTCCGGGAAGGAGCCAAATCTACCAGTGTAACTGGTGAATCAGTACCAGGCATGACCCTTCTGAAATGGCAGTGAACAAATCCTCAAGCTTCATGTTTAGGCACTGGACTAAATTCCCAAGCCAAAGTACAAACTCCAAAGCTAGTCAAGCAAGCCTAAGGAGGATTTCTGCAGAGGAGAGACAGCAAGGAGTCCTGGAAGGATTGGCTCTCTATTCAGCTCCCTTTGAAGGTACTTTCTTCCTTCCACCCTGGGGAGACCCTCTGCTTCCTCTCAGAGTTGCTGTGCTAAGTGTCATGGGCCCCTTCTGCCGTTCTGAACTCTGCACCTTGCATCATCCTGTCTTCTTGCAACATTTAACTTGTCCTTCACTTTTGCCCCCTTGGGACAAGCTTTGTTGGCAGGTTTAGCATTATCTTGTTTTTTAAAGAAACTGTATTCCAAAAGCAAACTGTTACCTATTTAATAAACACACCTTACCCACATCTTTACGCTGGAAGATGCAGAGGGGAAGGCAGGCAGCTTGAGATCCTGACTATGTCCTACTGACCCATTAACCTCCACACTCTTGCCCGTACCACCTTCATTTTTTCTCCAATTCTGTGAATATTTAGA
Organism: Tarsius wallacei; assembly: GCA_963574415.1. NCBI lineage: Eukaryota > Metazoa > Chordata > Mammalia > Primates > Tarsiidae > Tarsius > Tarsius wallacei. The sequence continues at coordinate 5,532 of CAUYQG010164498.1, forward strand.
AAGTCAGTATCGCTCTAAATTCCATAGGTAATTACTCCTGTCTCATGTGCATTCATTCTTTCAGTCACCATTCAATAAATACCCATTATGATTACCACTCTTAACTTCTAGGTGTCTGTGATATGCTTAGCTTTGGAAAATCATAGATAACTGAGTCTACAACCTGGCATGATAAGAAAAAGTCTGAGGAAACAAAGATAAGAACATGGACTTGATCTTTTATATATTCACCCATCTAATCCTCACAGCAATCCTGGGAGGTCATTATTGTCATCTTCACTTTACAGAAGAAAAGAGACTCAGAGAGTCTAGCAGGATTAGCTGCCCAAATGAGCTAATAAAATGACAGAACCCAGATTCAAATGCAAGTCAATGTGATCCTAAAGCCTGAATGTTTTTCATTAAAAATATAAATAACAACACCTAAAAATAATCAAAAACCCTTATCCAAACACAATATGGTTACAATTTGTAAAAGAACAATGGAGTAGGAGTTAGAAAATTTGGTTTCAAGTCTGGCTTCGTGTTGACTTTGAACAAGTCACTTAATATATCTGAACATAGATTTCTTCATCTCTAAAGGAGGCAATGCTTCCCAAAATGTGTTTAGTGTCCTGTGAGGAGCTAAAAAAGAAGAAAAAGAATTGAGATGAAAACAGTTTAAGCAACGCTGGGTTAAATGAAACTAAGCTGTTTCTTTATTGCAGGACTTCTCAGAGCCTTTAATATATTAGGGCACACTGTGAATTTCCAAGAAGGCCATACAATATGTTCTGTGACCCAAATGAAGTTATCAAAGGAAAACATTTTTTTTTTAACCATACAATGTGCTTTTTTTTTTCGGTCAGGACAGGAGATTGAATAATAATGGATTGGATTATCTGAAAGGAATCTTCTAGCTCTAACACTGACTAAGTTTCTGATTTATCTTACCTTTCCAAATAGACAGCAGACTTTCTGAGGGTAGAATGTGCTTTGCTATGAAGTCAAGAGAATAGTAGTCAAGTAGAGGCAGGTCAGAATGGTCAGAGAAGTGAAAGGAGTGAGAGTTGGTTCACTGCAGACAGCTGTTCCTGTGAAAGACTTGCACATCTAGAGGTATCTTCAACCCTTTAAAAATAACTACATATCATCCAATTGCAATTGGGCTGGCTTTGTTCCCCAAAGCAGGTTTCCTGGGCACTAAAGAGATTTTAAACTATCTTGACTGACTTAAGAGGAGGAATCAATAACGTCTGTCCACGACCCATCAAAGCTATGTCTAAGGAAAGGCCAAGTCTGTAAGGCAGAACCAGGCTCAGCAGTTTCACGAATTGGTGGAGGTGGCTCTCTAGGGGACTGTCCAAGCGGGACTGTCAAGGCCCTCACTTCTTTGTAAGCATCTCTTCCACCGGTGTGCAGGAAGAAGCCCTAACCATAGAGATCCTGAGAGGTTTCAGGGAAAGGCAGGAGACCCTGCTGGACTTTGAGAGATGGGTTGGGTTTGAACCGGCAGAAAGGGGAGGGCTGCACACATCAGGGTGGAGGGACAGAGAAAGAGGCCGATGGGCACAAAAGCAAAGGGACAGCAAAGCACAGATCATGTCTCAGGGGCACAGAGTACAGTTCTCAGAATACAGAATAACATCGAGGTCCTCTAAGAGGCTTCAAAGGTTTCTCATAAAACTCCCTTCTCTATAAAACAAACATGATTTTCCTTGGGACGTTTTTCTATATGACTTACAATTGCCAGATCATTTTGGAAAATACACTATTCATCTTGGCAGTGGCACTGTGGAAAGAAGCCAACACTTGCAGATAGATCTTGTGGTCCCCAGCCCCAACATCTAAATGACCACAGCACAGGATGGAAGATATCACGCAGCAAAAAATCTGTACTACTATCCCCTACATCCTCCATCTAGAAAACAAATGACTTAGTAGCAGCCACTGCCCCATGGATTCAGCCAGAGCTCACCTCCAGATCCTAGCCATCCCCTGCAGTTTCAAGTTGTAGATCTAGGCTCCAGGATCAAAATGGTTCAGGGCTCTATGCTAAGAAAAGCTCTGAACAAGACAAAATAGGAAGGTTTAAGACTCAAGATGCTGAGGATTAAGTATCTGGGCAATCAGTTCTTGAGGTCACCAAAAAGATAACAGGCTTCTGTGAGAACCCTGGGATGAGGAGCTAGCATCAACTGCACATCTGCTTAAAAGACAAGCACGATATCCAGAATATATATAGAACTCTTATAAGTTTTAACAACAACCAATTTTTTAAGTAAACAAATAATTTGAATATATATTTCTCCAAAGAAGACATACAAGTGGCCCATAAGCACATGCTCATCATCATTAACCATTGGGGAAATGCAAATCAAAATCGCAATGAGCACCTAGAGACTTGAAAACATCTGAGGGGGTATCTAAAAAAACACAGATTTATTTATTAAAAATTGTAGTTTTCTTACATGTTTAAACTTCAGTCACCTTCAAAGTACTCTCTGTTTGATGCAATACAACTATCAAGATGATTTTTCCACTACTCAAAAAGTTTTTGAACTCATCAATTTTGATGCTTTTTAGTGCTTCTGCCATTTTTTGTTTTACTTCTTCCACACTGGCAGAATGCTTCTCTTTGAGGACTTTTTTCATCTGGGAAAACAAAAAAAAAGTCTCTCAGGGCGAGATAAGGTGAATAGGGAGAGTGGGGTATGGTGGCATGCTGCTTTTGGTCAAAAACTGCTAAACATTCAGCATGGTGTGGGCAGGTGCGTTATCATGGTGGAAGAACCAGTCACCTGTTTGCCACAACTTGGGACATTTCTTCCACAAATCAAGACACAGTCTTCTCAAAACTTCCAGATAAAAGATAATTCCAGTTTTTTGGGGTCCCCCCCTTGTATGTCCACACAAAAAACTTGTCCACAAATGTTCACAGCGGCATTATTCACAACAGTCAAAAAGTATAAACAATCCAAATGTCCAACAAGTGATTAATGGATAGGCAAAAGTGGTATATCCATATAATGGAATATTATTTGGTAATAAGCAATAAAGTACTGATACCTGCTAAAACATGAACGAAACTTGAAAACATTATGCTAAGCAAAAAAAGCCAGGAACAAGGACCACATGCTGGATGATTCAATTGAGATGAAATGTCTAGGACAGGCAGATCCACAGAAATAGCAAGTGGATGAGTGGCTGCCAGCACCTTGGAGAAGCAGATGGGGAGTGACTGCCAATGGGGATGGGGTTTCTTTTTGGGGATGAAATGCTCAGGAATTAGATAGTGGTGACTGAGGCACAATTTAGTAAATAGACTAAAAGCCATGAATTGCACACTTCAAAAGGGTGAAGTTCATGGAATGTGAATTACAAAAGTAGATGCCTGATACATATTGTCACCCAATGAACCCGAAATCCATATCATCATCCCATTTTACAAACTTGAGGACTAGCAAGGAGTACCTTACTGGCGAGTCATACTGCTAGCCATGTGGCAGACTTAAGGGAGTGAATTTCAACTAGGCTTGCTAACTCCGGAGGCTATGCTCTGCTCGGCTCCCCACGCTACTCCCGCCAGGATGACAAGCTCACCAGCGACTGCAGAACGGTTCCTCTGGAAGAAAGATCACTCCCTGGACAAAGGATCACTGACCTACATAAAATGCTAGTGCTGGAAGTCACATTAAGCGGCATCTCGCCAAATCCCTTCATTTCACAGATGAATAAGTAGAGTTTCAAGGCACTGAACTGACCTGCCTGCCCAACCAAAGCAGTGAGGCTGGTGGGCATAGTCACCCGCGTGTCTGACAGAAGACAAGCTGGCGTATTGTTCCCTGCAATTAGTTAGGAATCAAAAAGCAGATGGAGTTCACCCGGTTGGGGCACACAGGTCAACAGGCATTCACCAGCCTTCAAACATGCCAGCCTCATATCCAGGTCCCAGCTAGAAGATCACTCGGGCTGGTTATAGCTCACATTATTCTGTGGTTCCCCTGAAATTTCTCTTCTAACCCCAGGAGTGCTCTGAAAAGTCCCACCAGGGTGCGATTGCTCCAAGAATCCCTTGGAGCTTTTGAACTACTTAGCAGGAACAGGGAGTTCTGGATTTAGCATTCAAGTGTGACGATAAAGCCTGGGGAGACTGAGGAAGAATGTTTCTCCCCCCTAGTCTAAAGTGACTCTAGGGGAACCACTCAAGAAGGAAGAGAAGGAAAGTGAAGCCAACAATTTCACAGAGGCTTGGGCCCGGGGAGTCTTTTTACTGCTGCTTCAGTTCTACAGGAGATGTCCTGTCTCGAACTTAAAGTGCCTCAAATCAAGCTCATGACCCCGCCGTTCGCCATCCCACAAACCTACTCCTCCTTTCGCTCCCCCTTCCCTTGTGACTATCTTCCGGTTTCCCAAGGGCCTGAGCTATGCACCCTGGCTCACTTTCCACACCAGTCCCCCTCAACTTCCAGCAGTTAGCTGAGGTCTGCAGGCTCTAGAACCCAACTTGTCCTCTGCATGCTCACTGCAAGCCTTGTCCTGGGGGTTCAATAAATGTTTACTGAATTGTGAGGTCAATCCTACCCACTACTAGTAAAGTCCTTTACAGAAAGTAGCAGCCATGACAATTAAAACACAGAAAAAAAGAAGAGGAGACAGACACACTCATGCAAATGGATGACAGAGGTTATTAAAGCAAAGTTGGAATGGGGGGTTGCAGAGCAGATGGGGCCAAAGGCCACTCCTTGCATGTGTTCTGCTGGAACAGAAAGGCAAACCAGGACTCTGGGACTGCCAACTGCATCTGCAAATTACTCATTATTTCAGCGTCATCTCGCTGAACGCTCCACCTACTGATGGCTACTAGAGTCAAATAATTACATTCCAATGAAAAGTCTGTGACCTGTAACTTGTTCCAGTCATCCCAAGCGAGACGCCCCATGTGTCCCTGTCTGGAGCAACCTCCGGCTCCCTCGCCCCTTCTCCACATCGGGACCTTCTTTCAAAGACCAGATCAAATGACATATCCCTGGTCATCTGGGACCTCCAGGCTCTCTCTTTGTTCCTCTCTAACGGTGCTCACCACGTATTACCTCGCATCACTTGATGCCTTTTGTTGCTTTGTTTAATCTTGCCTGCAACGAGTTTATAAGCGAGAGAGCTTGTGCTCAAGTGGGCTAATGTATGTAAAGCGGTTAAGCTCAGAACTGGGCTTGGCATCTTGTCAGCACTGTCCATGCAAGCATTAGCTACTGTTAGCTATTAATACTTCTTCATGTGCCCCACATCCCAAAGCACGATGCCACACACTTGGTACAAGCTATTAAATCTGCTGAAGGTTGACAATAGGTTTCTCGCATGCTCTCTTCTCTTCCTCACCTCTTCTCTAACTAAAACTCCTGCCCTCCAAGACCAGGAATTCTGGCTGCACATCCCCATCTCACGGTATGGGCAAGTGAATCTAAACCCTCCCTCCAAGCCACCCCCACCACAGTTCAGAGACTAGGCTGCACAGTGAAACGGGGTCAGGGAGAGGCAAGCACTATCCAGACACAATGTGTCTCTGCATACCTCCCCTACTTGTCTTGGGGTGAGAGAACTTACAGGACTTGATGAACCATTTGCTTCTCTCGCAAATCAAAATGATAACTAAGTAGAGCTGAAAAAAGCAGCAATTTTTAAATTATACTGGGCATTGAGCCAAAGCCAGTGGTGACACAATGGCAACACTCATTTGTCCAGGACTGGCCAAAACAGTCACAAGGACTCGTGTTTTTCAGTGTGAAACTGCATCTAATCATGCCCAGTTGGGGTTCCATTTTATATTCTGAAATATACCACATGCACACTCTCCAAACGACGTCCTCTGGTCACACACTCTGTGTGACAGCCATCGATTTGGGGGTGGGGGCAGAGTGGCAATTGTGAGAAACACAGTGACGGCTCAGCTCCAGTAGCTTTATCAGGCATCTGCATTCAACAAATCAGTAGAAAAGACTCCAGTGGCGCTCCCTAGCTCTGGAGAAGGTGGACCGAATCTGGACATTCCCACCTTCCTAGGTGGGGACTAGAGGCCCCTCAGGGTACCTCAAAGGCAGCATACAAAGCCTGAAGAGAAACTACCCACAGACCTACCTTCCCCACCTCTCGAGTCTGTACCTGCCCCAGCTCTACGAGCATTAAATTAGCCTAAGAGAATGTGGGCTCTGAGAAGAAACGGCAAAAAAGCCTTGTATCAAGCATCTTTTTAGCAAAGCATCCAGAAAACTCTGCTTGTGTTAGTTCACTCCCACCAGAGCCCCTGTAGCTAAGGCCGAGACCACACATGAGGGCAACAGCAAACCCAGGGTGACCAGTTAGCCCCAACCTTCCCGTGATCTCCACTAAAAATTCAGGCATCTTCTTTCTCCCTTGGGCCTATCCCACTGCTCTTCTTATGTTCCAGATTCATACTGTCCAATACAGTGGCCATTATCCCCAAGTGGCCATTTAAAATTTAAATTAATTAAAAGAAAATGAGTTGTTCCTTGGCCCCATAAGCCACACTTCAAATGCTTTAACAGTCATATGTGATAAGTGGCTACTGTATGGGAAAAGGCAGATTTAGAACATTATCTTCAGTACAGAAAGCTTTATTAGACAGAGCTGTTCTAGATGATGACATTTAAACTTGTAGGTGGCCAATTTAAAAAAAACAAAAACAAAAAACTGTCACCTTGTGGTTCTGAAAAAAATATTTTTCCAACCCTAATGGACAAAACTGCTTTCTCTAAAAAACCCAATGAGGTAAAAGTTCACCTCAGAGAAATGTCCTTCACACAACACTCACATTCTTCAGAAGTTGGTCTGCTTATCTGTGCTGCTTCTCTTCTTTCTCCTTTCTAAACCCTCAGCCCTACATCCAAACTCCCACGCGCCAATGGACACTGTAACCCAAGCATATAAAGGACTCTTCCTTCTCTTCTGGAGTCTGGAGGTCACTATTTTTCCACGAGTCCTGTGTTACTTTGCTAGGGCTGGCATATCACAGGACTACAAACTGGGTGGTATAAACAACAGAACTCATTGCCTCACAGATCTGGAGGCCAGAAGTTCAAGATCAAAGTGTCCTCATAACCTCACATGTAAGGCTATGAAGGGGAGTCTGTTCCATGCCTCACCTTTGGCTTCTGGTGGCTGTTGGCGATCTCTGGCATTCCTTGGCTTGTAAACCTATTGCCCTAATCTCTGCCATCCCACTCATGAGTCATTCTCCCTGTGGGTATGTCTGTGTTCAAATTTCCCCTTTTTATGAGGACCTGGAATAGGAGCCCACCCAACTCTGGTGTGACCTCATCTTAACTAATTACTCTGCAACACCCTATTTCCTAATTCTATTTCTTCAAATAAGATCATATTCTGAAGTACAAGCGGTAGAAATAATTTCCTATTTCTCCAAATAAGATCACACTCTGAAGTACAGGGAGGTAGGACGTCAGCATGTGAATAGGGTAGGGTAGCACACAGTTCATCCTTTAACAGGCCCTCAAAGCCTCAAAGAAAAAGCACTCCTCCTGGCATACCATCTGCCTTCCATTTTTCTATTAATATGAAAAGATTTGTAAGAAATTACTGGCTACCCAGCTTTGTGGGAGCAGGTGCTGACCCCAGGCAGAAGCTTACACGACATGAGGCTATTCCATTATACATCAAGTCAATTCAAGTCCATTATTCCAGACTTAAAAATGTCCAAAAACAAAAACCTGGGCTTGGACAGATAGTGAAAGAAAAATTGTCACAATGGTCACAGTCACAAATATAGTGCTGGTGAGTTCCTCCAAGTTCATGTAATCAAACCACTTCCTTGTACAGGTATGTTCTCTGGGTGATATGGCAAACTCAGATGAAGAAGTCTCTCCTGACCAAATTCCTTAGCACAACATCTGACGGTCACTCTCAACATATAAACCACTGCCCAGGCTCATTGAATGCGAGCATAAGGAATGGAAAGTCATTCATCAGCACAGTGGACCCAGAAAGGTACCTCGGCTCATAGCTCCCATGTCTCAGTTATAAGATACAAGAAAGTGATCTATGAATTCAGGCAGCATGGAACAGAGAAAACCAGCAAGCTTTCTAGAAAACCTGGTGTGAATCCTGGCTTTGATAATTCTAGGATGAAAGATCTCGGATGAGTTAATCTGCCTCCTTAATGTCTCAGTTTTTCCCTCTGCGAGATGGGGAGCAGGAGACCTACTTCACAATATGGTAAGAAAGAGCTACTGATGGCCATCATCATAACTAGTATTTACTGAGCGCTGACGAAGTATTCACAAAATCTCCCAACAAGCCTAAGGCAAGGCACCACCATCATCCCCATTTGGGGGGGGATGAGGAAACTTGGGCTTAGATCTTATAGCCAGGTTTTTCTCATTACAAAGTCATACTCTGACCATGTCCTAATATTATCTCTTGATGGAGGTCAACAGGGGAAAGGTGTCAGGGACACAGCAGAAGCTCTATAAATGCTCATTCCCCACCCCTTCTCTAGTGTTGTCCCTCCTGTACAACAGTCACGCTGTGTTGGCACTGTCCACTTCCAAAATTTTCAAAAGCACAGAGGATCATTAAAAGTAGTTTAGAAGAAATAACATCCATCATGACATTGTAACTGTCTTATTTGACATTTTCCAAAACCCTCTTCCATAGTCTTGTCCCACATAACATTCCTGGAAGCTAGGGGTATATCACTGACCACTCTCCCTCTTTGCTCCTGATTTGACTCTGTCCACTTGCATCTTCTCACCCTCTGTTCATTCACTTGAAACAATACAAGACCCAACAGTCTGACTTTTTACTTCTATACTCTTTAAAAATACTTAGCCTGTACAGAGATGACACTGCTCCTGGGTAAATGGTGGTATTTTGGTTATGGCCTCATGGTTTTAACAGTTAGGCTTTGTCCCTTGGAGTGGTTAAATAAAGATAGACATTAGCACAGTTTCCCACCCAATTATCCTATTTACAAAAATAGAACTCTCCTCTGTGAGCAATTCAAAAGAGGCCTTAATTTGTACAGATGTCACCCTTACCAGGTCGATGCCTAAAGCCTCAATCAGTGAGGTAGAATATAGCATACTGCGCAATGAAACATATCCTCAAACTATCTCTTCCTATGTATACAGTATCATAGATAATATACATTTATTCATACACACACACACACACACACACACACACACACACACACACACACGAAGACTATCAGATGGACCTGTAGACCAGCAGTTTTGCTGGGTGTTTTGGGTCCTAGTGTTTGCATCAAACCTCATCAGTAAACAAAAGCTAAGTATAAGGACTGAGACCTCAAAAAAGTACATTTGCTGAGTTGCACATTAGAGTCAGGCCTTGCGCCTCCAATAGGAAAGGCTGTGAGAAGAGCAGAAGAACCCAGTTTTCCACCTGCTGTGGGGATGTAGGACGCCCTGTTCATGAAGCTACTCTACTTCCTAGATAAAAGTCCATGTGAAAAATTTGGTTGAAAAAAACTTCGCTCCTCTTGGGGATCTGGTGTGTCTTCCTTCTCTGACAGCAAGAATTACACAGGGACCACATTTCTGTTTGATACTATGAGCTCAAAGACATCGAGAGGCCTACCTAAATAGCAATGCAGGGGACTTACTGTCAGCATGTCCATGATTATTTTTCTTCCTGACTTTGAACTTCTGTATTTATTTGTTTATCCTGATCCTGTTCCTAAATTTCTTTTTTGTATCCTATTGTTTATTATATTATATGAATCTATACTGTAAAACAAATCAAAATTTGTAGAACAAGGCATAAATAATCAATTGAATAGAACTCAATTATAATAATTACTATAGTAAACACAGCCAAATTTAGAGAATGCTACAGTTTAAAATATAAAAAAGTTAATATGTTGAAGCAGACACTATAAGTTGCCTTCCTAACAACCATTTCTTCTTTCTCCTCTGGCAGAACCTGGATTTGGTTCAGATGTCACCTCCTCCAACACCTTCCACCATCTTCCACCTCTCCTTTGTGACTCAAGAGTCAATCCTGGTTAGTCTAAGCAAATCACTACCTGTGTCTGGGAGTAATTGATCTGGGATGGGCATGTTACACAGTTCCAGCCTACAAGAAGGAAAGAGAGAACAGCTGGGACATTCGGGGAAGGTTTCCTTATTTGATGAGTGGTTTATCTGGAGAGATGGATAGATGGATGGATGGATGGATGGATAGATGAATGGATAAATGGATGGATAAGTGAACAGATTTCTGCCAGGCTACCCACGCATATTAATTTTTAGCAACACTCAGTGCTAGGCATGAGACTGCATACTTTGAGAGAGATATAAGGGTAAACGAGAAACAACAAAGGACTAGAGGAGGCAGATGCCATAAGAACCACAACATTCCTCAGAAGACTCCTCAAAGATGCAGCTTTCAGCCAGGCTCGGTGGCTCAGCCTGTAATCCCAGTGCTTTGGGAAGCTGAGGTGAGTGGATTGCCTGAGCCCGCGGGTTCGAGACCCACCTGGCCAACTTGGCGAGACCTTATCTCTACAATAAATCAAAAACTTAGCCGGGTGTGGTAGCACACGCCTGTAGTTCCTGCTACTTGGAAGACTGAGGTGGAAGGATCGCTGGAGCCCAGCAGTTTGAGGCTGCAGTGGCCGGGAACAACCACTGCACTCCAGTCTGGGTGACAGAGTGAGACTCCAACTCAAAAAAAAAAAAAAGATGCAGCTTTCTAGATTCTCCCTGGAATCTAGGGGTGGCGGGAAGCTAAAAGGCTAATCTCTGAGAAACACTATGTAAGTACCAAATTCCCCCCACTATATATGAACAGCTCTTGCTTTTCCACAAAAGAACACAGAAGGAAGGAAGAAAGGAAGGCAGGGTGGGAGAAAGGAAGGAGGAAAGGGAGAGAAGAGAGGGAAGGAGGGAGGAAGACTGGCTAGAAAAGTTTACTCTCCCTTTCAAAAGCATACTGTATGTACTCTGTGGATCACTAAAATTCCTTCCATATTCCTATTTAATTGCAACTGCTCTCAGGCCACCAACAACCTTGCCTTTTCTAACTGCCTTTTCTATTGGAGACATCGGAGTCACACACGCACCTGTGCACGGACACATGTATTTAGAAACTATTTTCAGTGTTCTCCAACTTCCCCAGCTCCCCTCCATCCCCAACCAGATGCATCTCCTTTGGCTGAAAGAACTGAAGTCCAAGATGCTTGTGTGTCTCTGGCTCCACTGCCTCCAGATGTCCGTCAGCACTCACCCTGAGTCTTCCCTCCTCTGGTCATCTAGACAGAGGACACCCACCAAGATGCCCTGGAAATACCTGGAACATCACGCAGCACGGAGTTCTTCTTCACTCCCCAAACTGTCTTGCACATGGCAAGATAAAAGAAAATATTATTCTGTATTCTAGTGGTATGCCCTTGTCCAGCTGTGCCAAGTCTGCCTCATGCCTTCTCGTCACTTGAGGTGTCTACTGTGATTTTCTCACCTCTCCTTTCTGTACAAGATCATGCCACCTCCCTTCTGAACTGCTGGAACAGAAATATTCCTGAAGTCACCCAGAGCTAACTTCTGGGGTTAGGACTACCACACTCCATATTCCCTTGGTACATTATATCTTTGGGCTTCTTTGCCTTTTGAGGACATGATTCTCCAAAGTCAACTTCTATAAGGCAAATCTTATTTCTCACTGACCCATATTTTACCAAAGAGCCAGCACTGTTTTCTCACAGCAGAAAAAAATAAAACAAGATGCTCTGCCAAAGCACATGGAAAGCCGGCAGCAGCTGCCTGCTGAAATGTGAGGGGCTTCCCCTCACCAGACTTGCCAGACTCAAAACTCCTGAACTTCCCACTACTGTGGGCTGGACTTCTGCACAACAGATGTTATTACAAAGGGGATCTAAGGCAGAAATTAGCACGAGTTTGTCCCCAAGTGCAGGAAATCAAGTGCACGTCCCACAAGAGGGCGGTCTCTGTCTAGGCTTGGGAGAGCACAGGTGTGCAATGTACCATGGTTCTTCTGTTCCTCTTAAGTGAGGCAGAATGGCACACTTGTGTCTTCCATGCTATTCTTTGCTGAATTACTTGGCACAGGGCGTTACACATAGTGGGCCTCCAGTACTGCTGAGACTGACTTCTGACAGTGAAGAGATCGGAGACCATGGCTACCTCCACAGAACAGAGAGAGGCCCTCGGCAAAGCCTCTGGTTAAGCTGAGTGGAAGGTAATAAAAACCCAGGTTTCCAAGGCTCTCAATCAAGAGGACTGGCTTGGCAGCTGAACTGGAAATCAGAGTGGACCAGCAACCAAGGGAGACCTTACATGTCACACTTGTCTTTGAGACCAGCAGTGACACTTCTAAGGACGAACAGCCCCATGGCACACACCTGAAGCTGGGAAAGAGGAGAGGGGAAATCTTAATGGAGAGAAACACTAAATATCATGTGTGATAAGCAAACCCCAACTTGGGACCATACAGAGAGAATATCTTCCAGCTCAGCTTGCATTTTTTCCAGCAAGATACAAAACTTCCTGCATCGAAGTAACCAGCTTGCTTTTTATCTAGCTGAGCACAAGAGGGAAAATGCAGAAGTAAAGCTTATGCATGCCTAATAGCTCTTAACACTTCTGAAAGTGACCACTCAAGGGCTAAAGGGGCTGTCTCTGCATAGACAGGCAGGCATACGCACCCCACACCAGGGCAGTTCACTCAGGGAAGAAGGTGAACCTGTCCCTTTAATTACACCAATTGTGAGATGGGGAAGGCGCCAGTGGAGAGGGCATTTAAAGCAGATTGCCCCATTTAGGGAGATATGATTCTTGGAAATGAAGACTGGCACTTTTCCTAGACTAAAGGTTGTGCTAAATAACCAAAGAGCAGGAGGGCAGCGGCCTGCCTGTGGGCTTCCACCAGACTTTAGAGACACCACACGGGAGCACACACAGAAGACAGGGAAGGGGGAACGCAGGGCCCAGGCTGCTATCTGTTCCAATTTAAGATGGATTCCTTGTTACCTCGGAGTCTGCTTCTCCCAGAGAGACACCCCTAGAAAATGGGAAGAAAGCTGCAAAGTCGTCAGGCCTGAATGGGAGGAGGAGATACTGCACATTGCCCTGAATTTCAGAACCATTTTAAGAACAATAATTATTTTACAAAAGTCTACCATAGAAGGAGCACAAATGGTAGATGTACAATAAATGTCATCTCACTCTGGGTCAGGGAGACACCCAACTCAAGCTTCATTTGGCATTAGTGGAGAAGGGAATTGAGGGTGTCGAGACCATCTTGTGGAAGCCATGAGGAAAAAATCCAGGACCACATACTTCAGATGCATTCTATCATATGAGGACTGAAACAAGTAGTAAAAGAAGTCTATGGGCCAGGCATGGTGGATCAAGCCTGTAATCCCAGCACTTTGGGAGACTGAGAGGAGGGGATTGCCTGAGCCCAAGGGTCTGAGAACAGCCTGGGCAACTTGGCAAGATCTCATCTCTACAACAAATCAAAAAATTAGTAACACACACCTGTAGTTCTGGCTACTTGGAAGGCTGAGGCGGAAGGATCACCTGAGCCCAGCAGGTCGACACTGGGGTGGCTGTGAGCATGCCACTACACTCCAGCCTGGGTGATGGAGTGAGACTCCGACTCAAAAAAAAAGAAAAGAAAGAAAGAGGTCTATGGACACAGCAAGAAAGCAGATTCCACCAAAAACCAGGTTAGAATGTGGCCTCCACAAGATAGTCTCAACACCACCAATTCCCTTCTCCACTAATAGCAAATGAAGCTTGAGTCGGGTGTTTCCCTGACCCAGAGTGAGATGACATTTATTGTACATGTACAGACATAGATGACATAAGTATGTGTGGTATGTGTGTGAGAGCATGTGGATATATGCGTAGTGTGTTAACCAAATTTATAGCTATTCCTCTTACAAAAGTCATTAAAAATGTCTAAAAATTAAATTTGGAACAATTAGTTTATGAAACTAGTAAAATAAACTTCTAAGGGGCTGGGAAAACATCATCTCTTCTTTTTATAAACCACAGAGGGCTCAATAAGGAACACCCTCTGCCACATGGCAGCCTCTGGGGGAAGCAGGAGGGAAGCTGAAAAGTGGGGAGAGATACTGATGGATGGCACTCCAAAGTCAGAGGGTCTTCCAACATTCTCTCACTAGAGAGGAAATAGAGAGGGCTTTGTGGAGATCATATAGCAAGACCATGATACTTTGGCTGCAACCAAGATGGTTCACATGGATGACATCACTGAGGCACAGAGATCATCTCAAACATTCTTCACAAACGACACACACCGGGTGACCTTTCTGTTTAGATGCATGACCCTTAGGGAAGGTGACCTTACTTCCAGCACAGGGAGATACACATCCCAATCAGTTTAACTCAGGCAGGGCTAGTCCTCTTCCTGTTGTCACTGACTGACTCAGCTACTGGTACATGACACCATCCTGACCAATGAGGTCTACAGGAAGCTTCTAGGAAAGGTTTTCTTGCTCTTAAAAAGAGCCAACTAGAAAGAGATTATCTCCTTTTCCCATGGACACTGTTGAGTTTGGATGTGATGCCTGGAACTGTGGCAGCCACTGGACCAATACACCATGGCTAGTGGGACAAAAATATGGAAAGAAACTTGGTTCTTTATAACCATCCCTAAAGGTGACAACCTCAGAAGACCTGTTAATGGGGCAGTCTTCCTTCTTGTTGAAGCACTTTGAGTTCAGTTTATGTCCCTTAAAGCTAAAAACATCCTAACCAATAATCTACTAATAAACAGTCTATGAAGCAAAAACAATTAGTTTTCTACTATCCTACTCTCTCTGAAGAGAAACAAGCCCTCCTGAGCTGATAAGGAAAATTACCACCCAGCTCTCCCCGGACTTCTTCCTTTCTTTCTGTGAACATGCCAGAACATTAAACTCTCTCTCAGAAGAAACCTTAGAGGTTGTCTAGTCCAACATTCGTTTTATGTTGGGTCCTTCTCTCCAGCAGTCCTATCATAAGGTGCTCATCCCAAATACCTACAGTAGCAAAGAAACTGTTGCCCCAGGGCTGTCCACTTGTGGGAGACTTCAGCATGATGATCCTCCATACAACCTGCTCCCTGTGGCTTTCAACCATTGCAGCAAGCTGGGTCTGCAGCTACCTTCTTTTATTCATCTGCCCTTCAGATATTTCTTCTAGCTCATACAGCTTAATTCTCAAGTAATTCCTTTCAGACAAATGTTTTCTTATGATAAATACACATTCCTTGGAACCATGTTCTACTTTCCCCATCTCTCAGGCCCAGGTACTTTAGAGAAATCAATCTGTCCCATTTAACCAAAGAATGAATGAGTCAGTCAATTAATCAATCTCACTTTTTCCTACCCCCAACCCAAACATGCCTAATAATATAAGGGTAATAATAATGTCAAAAGTCATATATTTTGAAAGAAAAATGGGGCAACATAAAAATCTAATCTTGTCAATCTCTAAAGCCTTGGATGGTGTCCAAAAGTTTCCTGCAAACACAAACACACACACACAGAGACACACAAATACATGCATGATCTAACCTAATTAAAATATCTATCTTCAAATAATGACATGGAAAGGAAATAATGATTTCTTCTTCAACATTATTTTTCAGACGTGTAATTACTCCCTTTTCCTACAAAATATATATATTTCAGCTATATTCTCTCTTTTTAAAAATTATCAGTCTTTCTTTTTTAGAGCAGTTTTAGGTTCACAACAAAACTGAGTAGAAGGTACAGAGAGTTCCCACATACCACCTGCTCCCACACATGCATCAGCCACGCTTTCTCATATATTCTTTAAGGCTAGCTTGAGACCCAAGTCTTAACTGAGATCACTTTTTCCTATTGCTAACTGTATCCACACAACCACCTTATAAAAGAAGTTTTGGAACACGGCCCATGGTAAACTTAAGACTTCTTAAATATATATGTGCTGATCCATCTCATTCAAACCTTCCTATTCCTAGGCCCAGAACAATACTTTAACCTAATTTCTTGCCTCTAGCTTATAAATGTTACCAAGTTTCTTCAGTAACAATATAATTTAGAGCTAAAAATCATCCTTCTGAAAAAATAATGAGATTCTTAGACATATATACTAGCAACTCGCAGTCATTCATTTTAATGTAAGAAAAAGTAATGTTGACCATCATAAACCATATATCAGACAAAACTGCTTTTACCGGGCTGTTGGATGTAACACATGACTTTTCCAGAGGGGGAAAAAAAAACCACCCTCTAATTGTGCTTTGCCTTCGGAAAAATAAAAATTTCCATGTGCCAAACCACATTTTAACTTTAAAAATTAGGGGTGGCCTAGAAATATAATAGATCCAATCATTCATTCAATAAGCATTTATTGAATACCAAATATTTGCCAGGCACTATGAGAGGCATTGGAATTGAAAGCCCACCACCTGCCCTCATGAAATCTTTTTTTTTTTTTTTTTTGAGTTGGCGTCTCACTCCATCGCCCAGACTGGAGTGCAGTAGCCGCTCCCGGCCACCGCAGCCTCGACCCGCTGGGCTCCGGCTATCCTTCCACCTCAGCCTTCCAAGTAGCTGGAACTACAGGCGCGCGCTACCACGCCCGGTTGATTTTTTGATTTATTGTAGAGATGAGGTTTCGCCTGCCCAGGCGGGTCTC
>CAUYQG010164501.1:0-11862 GCA_963574415.1 Tarsius wallacei
TTGCCTGAGCCTGCAGGTTCGAGACCCACCTGGGCAACTTGGCGAGACCTCATCTCTACCATAAGTCAAAAATTAGCCAGGCGTGGTTCCAGCTACTTGGAAGGCTGAGGCGGAAGGATCACCGGAGCCCAGCAGGTCGAGGCTGCAGTGGCCAGGAGTGGCCACTGCACTCCAGTCTGGGTGACAGAGTGAGACTCCAACTCAATAAATAAATAAATAAATAAATAATAAAATAAATAAATAAATAAACCTCTCTCCCTTCCTCTTTCCCTCTCTCTCTTTCTCTCTCTCTCTCTCTTTCTCTCTCTCTCTCTCTGACTTCTGCTTCTGTCATCACATCTTCTTTTCCCTCTAATCCTGTCCCCCTCTTACAAGAACCCTTGCATTTACATTGGGCCCCCTCAGATAATTCAGAATAATCTCTCCATCTCAAAGTCCTTAACTTCATCCCCTTTGCCATGTAAGATGACATAATTACAGGGACATCACTTGGACATCTTTGGGAGCTCATTCTGTCAACCATACCATTCTGGGTTAGTAAGAGAACTGATTCCTCTGAACTGAGACCTGCTTATGTGTCTGCGATATGACTCTTCTGCCTCCATTTCTTCCTTTCTGCAGGGTGGATTCATAATAGCTACCATGAGTTTCTCAGCCGCAGGGTAACAGTGTCCCCAGTGGGTACATGGAGAACTTGTTGGTGGGTTCAGCAACAAATGCCCAACTTCCCAGCTAGGTCTCTGTGTGCCCAAAGCATCTTCCTTAAATGTAGTTCCAATATGATTCTTACAATCACCTCTGATTGTCACCCCCAGTTAAAGCTGAAATGCAGAACAGTTAAATAATGTATTACCTCTTTTGTGAAATATGGCTCACGGACTCGGGTACCAGATGGGCCTGGATTAAAATCCAGACCTGACACTTTGTGACTTTGTGCATGTTACTTTGCCTCTCTGACCTTCCATTTCTCCATCCAAAAGGTGGAAATATAGTACCCCCATCATAGTTCACTGTGAGCATTAAATGAGGTAAGGCTTATAAAGTGCTTAGTATAGGGTCTGAATCAATAAATATGAGCTGTTTCATCATTATTATTGTTACTATTAGGATTATCATTGTTTCTGAGAAATGCGCTTTTTGCACTTGCTGGAAGTTGTTATAATAGCTACTGAAATTGCTGTCATTATTGCTCCTGACTAGGGACATGAGCAAAGATGATTCCCTGAGATTCTTGGACCCGGCAACATCTGTCTTGCCTGAGCATGTCCTATACAACATGCACGGTAAAAAGTGCCTTGCGCACAGTCCCATTTGATCCCCCCAAGCCAAGCTGGCAGGAGGTAAAGCTACTGTCCCTGTTGTATGTATGAAAAAAATGAGGGAAGTGAAGTGACTTTTCCCATAACAATATTGGTATTAGTGGGTGGAATTTGAATCCCCTAGAGTCCCCCAGAGCCTGGACTCCTAATCCTACACGCTTGTGCTTTGCTGTGGAGGTCCTGGGAGATAGACATCATTGCCTGTGCTCTCCCCACCCATCTCTGATGGTAAATGAATCCTGCAGCCTGGAGGCCTGAAAGAGCCTGAGAGCCAGGTGCCAATTAAAGCTCATGAGGATGCCACAATCTCAGGCAGAAATTAGTACTTCTGACGCAGTTCCCATTTCACAGGACTCCTGTCCTGCACAGCAATGGGAGCAATGGGTCCCTTGGGGCATTTCCTCATACCAGCCCAGAACGATTTCCTTATCTACGTCCTTCTCGATCACCATAAAAGTCAACATTTACATCGAGCTGATATTAATGCTGAAGCACAGGGAGCAACTTAGGGAGTTTTCTTTAGAACAGAAAATGTCCAATTTCTAAAGATCTGGTTTGAGCGCAAATAAGTGTTGACTTCAGCCCTTCTGGGAGCTGCTGCTATGCATACAAACAGGGCCCCAGCACTGCGCTGAGACAACCCACGCTTCTAACAGGGTGTTTGTCAACAGGAGAATCTATGTGGGGTTGGAGTAGGCCTTGAATAATGTATAAAATCCACACATTAAGGTTGATTAAAATCCTAAGTGCATTATCCAACTGGAGCAAAAGGCTCTTGAGATCTCTGGTTGTTGAAAGTCATTGATCTTCAAGGACTTTTGTCCTCACACCACTCCAAGACAATGAATCCCAGGGCCATCAAATCCATGGCGAGACCAGCATGAATCTAAAAATGCACAGGGACCTCAAAGTGAGTTCATATATAATGGGAATATTGCATCACATATTTGAACCTGTTGTAGCCAGGAACACAAGACACTAAGAGTTTATCTCCATTGCTACTTTTTCTCAAACACAAAGCTAAAAAGCAAGGAAGGAGTGAGAAGCTAGGGATTATCAAGATTTCTGCTGCTGTCAGGGAAGCTTTGACCATTAGTTTGGCCTGGGAGAAACAGACCCATGAACTTGGGTTTCCTGGAAGAATCATGTTTAATGGTGTCTAAGCAGGAATGTGGTTTCCCATTAGAAAACCAATAACAGGAAGGTCCTGAGAAAGGCAGGTGTCAGGATATCAAGACTCTAGGATGAAAAATTTGACCCTTGCCTTGGACACTATATATATATCCTATGTCTGTCCCACCACTGTATTTTGAAAGTAGACAACTTTTTGTCTGATTTCACTGGTTCAGAAACAGATGAAGATGAGTTTTGCCCAGGATGATTATACCTTGAGTCATACCCATACTTGATTTAGACAATACAGATATTTTACTGATATTGACATGATGTTTTGGACTTAGAGTTGATGCTGAAACAGGTTAAAAAATTTAGGGATGCTGGGATGGGGGTGAATGTATTTTGCATGTGGGGAGGACATGAGTTTTGGAGGGCTAAAAGGCAGAATGTTATGGATTCGATTTTGTCCCCTACCCAAATTTGTAGGTTGAAATCCTAAACTCCAGTACCTTAGAGTGTGACCGTGTTAGTCCATTTTGCATTGCTGTAGAGGAATATCTGAAGCTGGGCAGTTTGTAAAGGAAAGAGCTTTATCTTGCACACAGTTCGGTAGGCTGTACAAGAAGCATGCATCAGCATCTGTTTCTGGTGAGGGCCTCAGTCATAGCAGAAGGTGAAGGGAGAACAGGCATGCCATATGGCAAGAGAAAGCAAGAGAGATGCTAGGCTCTTTTAAACAATCCCCTCTCTCATGAACTAACAGAGCAAGAATCCACTCATTACTGCAAGGACAGCACCAAGCCACTCATGAGGGATCCACCTCCATGTCCCAAACACCTCCTACTCAGTCCCACCTCCAACATTGGGGGTCACATTTCAATATGAAATCTGACAACATTCAAACTATATCAATGACCTTATTTAGACATCAGGTCTTTGCAGATCAAGTTAAAGTGAGGTCATGGGTAAGTTCTGATCCAGTATGACTGGTGTTCTTATAAAAAGAGGACACTTGGATACAGAGACATGAACATGGGGAAACAATGTGAAGATAATGGAAGAGATCAGAGTGATGCTTCCACAAACCAAAGACTGTCAACAAATCACCAGAAGCTGGGAGAGAGAGGAATGGAACCGACTTGTCCTCCCAATGCTCAGAAGTGACCAGCGCTGCCAACACCTTTATCTCAGACTTCTGGCTCTTCTAGCTGTGAGACAATACATTTTTGTTTTTTAAGTCATTCAGTATATGCTACTTTGTTATGGCAGCCCTAGCAAACTGATACAGATTTTGGTTCAATAGCTGAGAGATTACTTTGTTCAAATGAAATTCGGGGAGAAGTTCATTATGTAAAGCAGATAAAAAACTCTGTGTGAAGTAGAATTTGAGACCTAGAGACTTGCCTGTCCTGTTCCCTTCTCCCTAACATGGTCCTAGAGAGGCTTTCAAGTAGCTCCCACACGATAGTTTGAAAATTACTTACTGCTCTAAGGATGGTAAACAAACAAACAAAAAGCTGACATAATTTACAACAATAGCCAAATAGTAGGGCTGCAACAGCTTCGGGAAGCCCTGTGTGGGATAGGATTTGGAGGCTTCACTCAGGCTTAAAAGCCAAGTATGCAGTGACTGATTAGTGATATCCCAGGTATGGTAGCTGGGAGGGCAGTAATATGTAACAATAATTTGCCATTCCTGGACCAGCACAAATTACTCATTTGGCAGAGAACAAGACCTGTAGCCTAGAAAGGTCAAGTGACTGGCTGAAAGCCACACAGCATCTTTAGAACCAGATGAGTGACTCTAACCTCTAACAACAACTTTCAGACTCCTAGGTCTCTGGCAGTTAATACCTCCCTGCCTAGGAGGTGGAGAGATAGTGATCTCTCTACTGACAGCCCCTCCAGAATCATACAGAGTGATCAGTTGGCACTTCCCCGAAGGCATGAAGGGCTGCTGAAAACATAACAAGCATCCACTTTAATGACTGGAGTGGTGTTTATCGTTCCTTCTGTGAGATGCACATCCTAGAAAGGGGATCACTCAGAAGAGAGGGTCTGAGGTTATGATTTTGCCTCTCCCAGGCCTGATTCTTTTTAAAAAACACCACTCTCAGCCTTTTTTCACTTTCCTTCTTGACTTTCCTATGTATCTCTAGGTCACAGGTGCTGCTTGGTGACTAAGGAAGAAAACTCCGCCGTTAGCACAGGTAACTGAAAATCGATGTATATGAGAAGGAAGCAGCCCCTTTGCAGTTTTATTGCTTGTTTTGTTCACAGTTACCTGCAATATGACATGGCTGCAGATGGATAGAAATATGCTTCAGTGTAACACATTTACAGCAGGGGGAGAAACGCCCCCCAAAACACAACTGCTCAATGCCAAAAGCAGACTTTGCATTTTCTAGACTGTGCTGCTTTCTGAATATAGAGAGACAGATGATTCTTGCAGTAATGGACAATTGAGCTGTGGTCAGACACTCAAGAAGTACTTTAGACAGTTGGTTATAAATATAAAATCAAAGTATTATGATTCACGGGGGTGGGGTGAGATTAAGGCAGATCCTGGTAATGGAGTCTAAGGTGGAGTTTAGAGCTGGGATTCAAAGCTGGGCAAATGCAGATCATTAGAGCAAAAGGAGAATGGTTGGAGCTGGGTTGAAACTGAACTTTGAACTTTCTGGGGACGTGAGATGGACTTGGAGATGCTGTACGTGTTCCCCTTTAGGAAGGATTTGTGGCACCAGCTGTGTGGTCAGAGGACAGCTTTTAGATGTTCAGCCTCCTTCAGGGGTTGCCACAGCAGAAGTGCCACAGACGATGAGTGATTGAGGGGGCACATGGCAGGCTGAGCAATGCTACCCTCAAGATATCCCTGGAGCCTGTGACTATGTTACTTCACATGGCAAAATGCTTTTTGCAGATGTGTTAAAGTCAAGGACTTTGAGATGGGGGTATTATCGCAGATTATCTGAGTGGGCCCAATGGAATCAAAAGGGTCTTTATAGGAGGGAGGCAAAAAAGGCGGAGACAGAAAAGGAGATATGATGACAGAAGCAGAGGTGGTAGTGATGCACTTTGAAGATGGAGGAAGGGACCACAGTCAGGAAAACGCAGGTGACCTCTAGGATCTGGAAAGACAAGTAAATATATTTCCCCCAGAACCTCCGGAGGGAATGCAGCCCGGTAGACGCATCGATGTTAGCCCTGTGAGACCCATTTTGTAATGCTGGCCTACACAACTATACAACAGTACATTTGTGTTGTTTTGAGCCACCAAGTTTGTGATAATTTGGTATAGCAGCAATAGGAAATGAACACAGGGTATAAAGACCCAGTCATCCTAGCCCAAAGCAGGACAATCTGAATGGCAGGCCACCCGTTCTAGTCCCAGAGCACCCTATGGGGTAAGCCAGGGAACTTCCAGGGTCTGTGTCAGAGCTCAACTTCTATTTTCCCCTCTGCCTACTTCCTTCCCCTTTCACAGGTGTTGATCCCAAGGGGACTCTCTAATTGACATGCTGACCTCCAAACACTTTCTCTGAGTTGGCTTCCCCGGAGCCCATGCTGTGACATTTTGTAGCTGACAGATTGTATCCTGTCATAGCAGTTTAGAACATGAGCATTGGGTCAGTCTGCTCTGGCTCCCCAGTATGGTAACTCAGGGCAAGTTGCCTTGCCCTTCCAGGCTTCAGTCTTCTCAACTGTAAAATGAGGATGAAAACAATGCCTATACTTGTGAATATTGACTGCAAGCGCATCTAGAAAGTCATAGTACAGGGCCTGCCTGGAGGTCAACTGTTGATCAGTGTTATGAAGGCTATTGAAGACGGTGGAATTGGCATTGATGGATATTGTTAACGGTGGGGATGGGTGAGGGTGAGACAATGATGTGAGAACTGCAGGGGCTTGTGGACAAGTTGTACGGTTTATAGAAGACAATCTTGGAGAAAGCTCGTGGGTTGCTCTGCTCTTAGTGCCCAGGAGGACAAGGGAGGGAAATACACAGGGAAGAATGTTTTCAGGCTAATTTTCTACCTTCCATCCTGCCTTCTCTAAATCTAGAGGCAGACTGATGGACTCTGGGTTGGATCCTATCTCTGAGCTGGAATCCAAATATGTATTGAATACATCAGCCATAGACTGGACATCAGCCATCCTGGGAGCTGTTCTTTGGGGTTCCTTCTGAGCTTAATTTCTAGGACTTTACTGTGCCAATATGTGAACTCTGGGATGCTCTTTCTACTTCCCAAGGAGGCAGATGAGCTGTGTTGGGGCTGGGACCATTGCAGATCCTGTCCCACTCTCCCCAGAAGGACCCAGAGCCTGTGAGCAGAGATCATGTGAATACCATGTAGAGAGAGAAGACAGGAAATAATTTTGCAACGGCTATCTGTGTTTACCTTGCACATTTTTTTTTTACTTGCAAAGCAGCATAAACTGTATTCATGGATCTCCACTGTAAATCCTTCCTCTGCCCCTCAAAAATCTCCTTTTGAAGAATATGAAAAATGAATCTCTTGCTTTTGTTCCTGGCCTCAGATAGTTCAGCCTGTCAGAAAAGCACAATTTGCCAGCAAGCTACCGAGGATGCTCTGAACATGAAGTGCCACAAATATGCCAGAGGACCCAAACTTAGGCTTAATTCACAGTTTGCAAGTTCTCAACATGGACCTGGCCAAACAATTTCAACTAAATTAACTCGGCATGGTTCTCCTGGGCTGGGCCTGTGGGTGCTGAGCCCCAGCTGTCAGCCCAGCTTCATAGCTGAAGATAAATCACTGCAGAAAATGGACTGTAATGAAAACACTGACAGACCCTTCAAAGTAATGGAGCTCAAGGGTCTCCCTTTTGTTATATTCCATGTATTATGCAATTACTGCCTTGGAAATGGCCTTTGCTTCATTCCTGAGAGGTGTGTCCTGGTTTCAAGACAAGGGCTGCAGAGTTGAAAGATGCATTCATGCTTGGGACCACATGCAGGTTGGAATCAGCTTGGGCCAGGTTCATCCTTGACAATTGGCATCAATCTTCTGTTTCAGGGAGACTGAAATTGGCCACATCTAATCACTAGGATCACTGTACTGGGGCTGGGCAGTGCAAACAGGTCAGTCATCCCTCCAGTCTTCAGTTGAGTTGTTCATACACCCCCCAAAATGGATTTTATGCTGCTTTCCTGTTCTGTTTGATGGCGTGTGACTGAACAAAGAACAACTTTCCAAGTATGTCTGTTGAGGTGACCATGGCAAGGGCCATGGGTAGGGGGGCATTTCAGAACGACTGGGGAAAGGTGCAGGCATAGCAGGTATTGTGTCAAGGTATAGCTGGGATACTTCTTTAGAACCTGTAATATTCAGGAAACTCTGGGCCACTGCCTCTTTCGAGCCTGCCTCTGGCTTCCTCTGAAAGCATCTAAATCTACCGCAAGGCGGCTTTCTATTGACAGCAGATGAAAATGTTTCCCCGAGGAAGTGCTGTCTCGGGACTCTTTCAAAAGTGAAGCACCCTTCAAACTGACTTAAGTTAAAAAAAGAAATGTATTGTATCACACAAATGTAAAGTTCATTCATATTCAAGCATGGAAGGCTAACTGATGGCCTAAGGTCTCTCCTCCCCTTAATGCTGGCTTTATGCCTTGCTAAGTCCTTTCCACTAGACCCTGGACAAGTCCAGCCACACAGTTCTCAGTCCTAGAACCAGGCTCACAGTTTTCAATTCCAAAAAATGATGATGTATTCCCAACAGTTCTAACATATTTCAAAACTGAGGCCCACTGAACTGATTGGGTCTTATAATCTACCTTAAACCAATCACTGTGGCTAGAGAGAGGCAATCTACGACTGACTGGCCAGGCTTGGACCATGCCTGTCCCTGAGTTAGTTGGGTGGTGAGGGAATTCTTTGCTCTGATTGGCCAAGTCCAAGTCATGTCTCCTTCTGAAGAGGGGTGGGGGAGAAGAATCAGCCTACTTCAGGACATGAATAGATTTTAGAAGGGTGAATTTTTCATAAAATAGGATGCAGTGATCCAAAGGACTGAAAATTGGATGTAGACAGGCAAAGAAAAAAAAAAACTGCTTCCTAGAGATGGCATCAGGTTTATAGAAGGAGCTGACAAGTATTTGAATGATTTTCTCCTCAAACAGAGTTACCCTTAGTATTGGACACTACCTTGGCACTTCTCAGATTCTTTTGACGACCTCTCCTTTGTTTTCTCCCTTTTAGTCACACCTTACCAATACTGATTATTCTTCCATTTCTAGATGACTAGTAGCACACTGTGAATTATGAGATATGGATTCCCAAGATTCTCTCTGCAGTGGTTGTTGGTAGAGGTTTTGTTGAAGATGAGTTGGTTAAGAAACTGAGATTTTGCTTTTGGAATCTCTATCCTGTTCCATTGGTCTATATGTCTGTTCTTATACTAATACCAAACACTTCTCAAAAGAAGACATACAAGCAGCCAAGAGATACATGAAAACATGCTCAGCCTCACTAATCATCAAAGAAATGCAAATCAAAACTACACTGAGATACCACCCAACTCCAGTCAGGATGGCCATGACTAATAACTAAAAAAAAACACATCCTGGAGAGGATGCAGAGAAAAGGGAATGCTTCTACACTGTTGGTAAGATTGTAAATTAGTACAACTTCTGTGGAAAACAGTGTGGTGATTTCTAAAAGATCTAGAAATTGACCTTCCATATGACCCAGCAGTTCCTCTTCTGGGAATGTACCCACAGGAACTCAAATCATTCTTTTTTTTTAATTAAAAAAATTTTTTTTATTTTAAAGATGTGGGGTACAATTCAGGTTAGGAAATGTTCAGTATACAGGTACCCTTGTTGATGAGGTGTGCCCCTCCCTCCCCTGGCAGTTTCCTGCTACTGCCAATCCCTTTCTTATAGTGTTATAATTGTTCAAGGTCTGCTTATGAGTGAGAACATATGGTACTCTGTTTTTTGTTTCTGTGATAGATCACTGAGTATGATTAACCCTAAATCCATCCAAGTTGCTGCAAAGTCCATATGTTTTTCCTTCTTTATGGCTGCAGAATATTTCATTATGTATATGAACCACATTTTTTTATTCAGTCCAGTAAAAGCAGAAATAATTCTAACTGCACTTATTGAGTAATTACTATGAAAACTCACCCCATGTCTTTAACATGGTAACAGTATTTTCCTATAGATTAGGAAATGTCATGCCACCAACTATTGAGCAATACGCTTTGGGTAAAAAATATGAGTTTGTATGTTCTAAATGAAGATGTTAGAATCTTGGAAAACTTTCTTTTTTAATATAGTTATTTCCTTATTTTGAATTAGGCATAATGTTCATTTTCTATCAACACCACCATTATTAAAGATCGCAAATGCATCTTTGGAGACTGTTCTTAGGGTAAAGTGTCAAAGCTGTGGTTGTCACTGACTACAAAATGGCCTTAGGCAAGGGACTAAACCTACTTCTGTCTCATTTGTTATCTGAAAGCATAGCATTCACCTTATTTGAAGAAAATGTGTCATTAATTAATTCATTCATGACATCTGTACTTTCAAATAAAATGCTAGCTCTCATTATTACCTACTTAAATGAGGAAATAATCCAACTTTGTTTCCTTGTTGCTTAAACTTTCTTGTCAAATAAAGCAATAGATGGAGGCATTAACTCTAACCACAACTTCCATTATAAGTTATTTCTGGACAATATATTATACTAGAGTCCAGAAGAGTGAGCTATAATAGAAGAGTCAGTTATCTACAAGTCTAGATACCAAGCACTGATTGACTCATTTTTAAAAATATGAATATAATATGTTTCATTCTCTGGTGAAAGAACAAATTCTGAAAGAGGCATGCCTTGCTTGAGTCTGCTCTCTGGTCCCTGGTGTCTGACTTCACTCTTAAGCAGGGTTCCCACCCCCACTCCTACTCAGTAATTTATACCTAATAGGATTTCAGTGCCCTTTCAAACTTGAGTCATTGGAAAGATAAAAACCACAACAAACCCTGTAATGTGAGGAAGCAAAACACTACAATTGAATGAGAATTCTTAGTTTAAAGTGCATACTTATATCCCACAAACTCTACAGCCAGTAGATGAGTTCATCTACAAATTTGTCTCATTAAGAGATTGCTAATAATTTTTAAGTAGTTTGGTCACAGAAAGACTTCTATTACTGATTACTGTATTTATCCTTGAGTGTTCTGCAGTGCACTTATCTCTTGTGGTTTGGTCCTGCTCTCATGCTGTTAAGGGAGAAAAATCTCAAAGTCTTTGCATAGGTGGTATTTTTTTTAAGTACAGTCTTTATGTTCTGAGTTCTTGGCAATATTTAACATATATACATTGCTTCTTTCAAATATTCTGTTCATAGCACTGGCAATAACCGCATATCACTGCAGATTTGTCTCTACTACCACAACATTGTATGTCTTCTCTCTGTCAAGATCAGCATCTGTTTTATGCTGTGTCAATAGATGGATATTTTGTACCATAATTTTTGAGTAGAGTTACTGCCTAATTGTGTCCAAACTGATGCAGAGTTTCTTTTGTAAGTAAAGAAATATCTGAGGTTAAAATGTAATCACTTTACTACCCAGACTGTATATGTCATAAGAGTACTTTGTTAGGCACCATGAGAGGTGCAAAAATAGAAGATAGAATCTCAAAACTTTCAAAAAGTTTGAGTCAAGTTGAAGGACATGTGTCTCAATGGAGTAAACTGAGCACAGAAAGAAAGGTAACAAGACATGACACTGATTAAGGAGTAGTATGGGTAGGATTTTAAATGTCATTTTTTGTACTTACTAATTGTGGCCTTGGACAAGTCACTTCATTTGTTTATACTTAAGTCTACTCATCTGCAAAGTGGGCATACAAGTAGTACTTTCCCCATATAATCACTGTAAGAACTAAGTAAAATAATGTACTTAAATTACTTGTAGATGCATAACTTATTTTATTGTGGTTTTCTTTATTGTGCTTTGCAGATATTGCTTTTTTTCCTTACAAATTGAAAGTCTGTGACAGCCCTGTGTCAAACAAGTCTATGGGCATCATTTTTTTTTCCAAAAGCATTTGTTTATTTTGTGTCTCTGTTTCACATTTTGATAATTTTCACTATATTTCAAACTTGTTTATTATTGTTATATCTGTTATAGTGAGCTGTGATCAGTAATCTTTGATATTACTATTGTAGTTGTTTTGAGGCAACATGAATTGTGATCATATAAGATGGCAAACTTAGTCAATAAATGTATGTTCTGACTGCTCCACCGACCAATCATTCCCCATCTCTCTTCCTCATCTCGAGCCTCCTTTTTCCCCTAAACACAAAAATACTGAAATTAAGCTAACTAGTAACCCTGCAATGGCCTCTAAGTTTTCATGTTAAAGGAAGAGTCACTCATCTCTCACTTTAG
>CAUYQG010164502.1:0-24688 GCA_963574415.1 Tarsius wallacei
ACAATGAGAACGGTTTTCAAACTTCACAAAAAGATAGTTCTTAAAACTTCACAGTTGCCTGAAGTTAAGATAAAATCAAAGCATAAAAATAGGCACAAAAACCAGGATGTGCCATACACCTCTGGCTGTTCTCTCAATGTCCTGAGGTCTTGTATCTGGCCATACTATCTGATTCTCCAGCATGGAGTGTGTACCCATAATCACGTGATGACTAAGTATTTCTAAACGACTGAGAAAAAGACCCGACTTAAAACTGTGCGCAACTCTTTGTCAAGATGCGTTATCACTTTCAGTAAACGGAGAGATCTGCTGCCTCCATCGCTGGGAAGGCCAGCTACTCCCTGCAGAAGTCCTCTGCAAGGCGGGGTGTTGTGAGTAGGGTGAATGGCAGAGCCCTGGTGGGGAATGTGGGCTGCAGAGAGGGCTTGGGAGGGAGACCCTCCCACTTTCCATTCATTCAGAAACTTGAAAGTGCACCTCGTAATCCCCTAACATATGTTGCTCACCTAATAATGTATGCATTATAAAATGTACTCAAGTAGAGAAATGTTGAAGGATGAGGTAAAAATAAGAACAGGTTTTATTATTTTTGTCCCCACATATGCCTGTGAACTGTCTGTTGCATCCCTTCTTCATGGAGAACATGGCTCTGTACCACTGACTCAAACCTTTTCCAGTGGGAATTCAGTGACTGTAAACCCTCTCCCTGGTAAAAGAGTGCCATTCTGTGTTTAGTACTAGGAATATCAGGGGTCCGGCTGGCTTTGAGACCTGATGTCCCTCCAAGGGTTTGTATTGGTTTTGTGTGTGAGATGTGTAGAAGCATGAGAAGGACCTGTGAAATCACCATTAAAAACGCGAGTTTCCTGAGGGCTTGAGCAGGGAGTGACCGTGGGAATGGTAGACTCTAGGTAGGAGAGGTTGCAGGGGTAGAATCGAAGGGCGTGAACTAGATTTACCTAGTGTGTGAAGACGCCAGGGCCTAAAACGGGGAACCTGTGGAGGAGTGGGGACCAGATTGAAGCCAGAGAGGATGCCTTGAGGATCTCGGAGAAGATCAACATGTCCCAGTTAAATGTTGCTGGGTAAGGCAGGGTTCTCTGGGCTGGTACTTTTTGGGCAGTACCATGCAGTATGCATCTGCATGGTAGTTCACAGGCATGATAGTGTCTTCTTAAAGGCTCTGAGAAGAGCTTCAGTGGATACTAAACATCCTCACATTTTCTATCCCACCCGAGCACTGAAAGTTTTTGTCAAAGGAGAAGTATTAGTGTGGAATTACTGATGTGTCGGCTGCTTTGGCTGGTGGCTCAGTAGGGGGTTAAGGATGAAGTGATGGAAAAATGTGAGTGAAATGAAGTGACAAAGCAGGGAACCTTGAGGAAATGGGCAAAAAAGGAAAAAGAAGCCAGATAAGTGCTTCGTAAGTGTAGAGGATGCAGCATCACCCCAAGGGTTGAAAAATCCTAGCTATGAGAATGGTTTGTAACCCATCAGATCTCAACTCTACCAGACAAAACCTTGTTCCTTAGTATTTCATTTCTCTTAGGAGGTTTTCTTGGGTCTCACATGAGCCGTGTTGATAGTTGAGTGCATGGAAGATCTCTGAATGTGTGTGGGAACAGTACTCCAGAACTGGCTAGTGGGTGGCTGTGAGCAGAGGGCTTTCTCTTGGGCAGTTGCTACTTCTCCAAGTCCTGTCGCAGCTGTGGCCTGTGTGTGCCGGTTGGCTGCCATCAGCCAGGCACCCCTCTGTAACTATTACAAAGCCAGGTGTTAATGGCCATAATTTTTTAGGGAGTTCTTCTGAGTTGTGCTTTTCCTTGTCTACTGCAGTGTGAATGATGTCCTGGAGTTTTGACTAGCATTAGCTGTGTCGTATAATTTTTTGTCACACTGTGAGCAGGTTTGTGTTTTCTTCGTTCAGGCTGTGAGAAGACGTTCATCACAGTGAGTGCCCTGTTTTCCCATAACCGAGCCCACTTCAGGGAACAAGAGCTTTTTTCCTGCTCCTTTCCTGGGTGCAGCAAACAGTATGACAAAGCCTGTCGACTGAAAATTCACCTGAGAAGTCATACAGGTAATGAGCTAGAGACGGCAGCATCATTTGGACTCAAAATTTGTCCACATTGCAGCTATTGGACTTATAATCATGCTGTGTAATTTTTCCTTTTATAAGGTGAACGGCCATTTGTTTGTGACTCTGACAGTTGTGGCTGGACCTTCACCAGCATGTCCAAACTTCTGAGGCACAAAAGGTAATCTTGACGTTTTGGTGTGTGTCATCAGCTTTGAAGGTGAATGGTTGGTTTGTCAGCAGAAACTGATGGATGAAATGTCTGCAGGGTTTTTTGGTTATTAAAAATGATTAATATAGATAATTTGGAAGATTCAAGAAACTATAAAAAGTCAATTACTCAGAATCTCATCACCTAAAGACAGTTTTTTTCTTATGTGTACTTTTTTCTACTTAATTGGCATATTTTATATACAGTTCCTTTTTTAAACTTAACATTGTAGAATAAGCTTTCCTCATTACAAGTTTTCATGGTGATAATGACGACCTTGAAGCCTGTATCCAGAAGATGCTTAGCAACTTCCAAGTGTATCTTGTTCCATCTTCATGACAACTCTGAAACTAATGCTCTTATTCTCCCTGTTTTACAGTGGGGCTCAGAGTGGTTGGGTGGCTTGTCTAAGCTTGCACAGCTGGGGACCGAGGGAAAAAGACAGTCTTTACAAGTTGACTGGCGAGGATACTTTTAGCATTGTATCTGATTCTCTGCACAATTCTTGTAGTCTTCTGTTGCTTGGAAAGACTGATCCTGGGGGTTTTGAAACAGTGAAAACGGCTTCATCAATACATTTGGGACAGTAGCACTAATTATTTTCTGTGTGACTCCGGAGTCAGCTTGCTCATTAAAGTAGAATTTTTTTTTTGGGTGGGGGGTGGGAATCATGTCACGGTCTCACTGTTTCCCAGGCTGGAGTGCAGTGGCACCATCATGGCTCACCACAGCCTCAACCTCCTGGGCTTAGGTGATCCTCCTGCCTCAGCCTCTTAAGTAGCTGGGACTCCAGGGATGTGCTACCACACCAGGCTAATTTTTAAATTTCTTTGTAGAGACAAGGTCTCACTCTGTTGCTCAGGCTGGTTTCAAACTCCTGGGCTCAAGCAGTCCTGCCTTGGCCTCCCAAAGTGCTGGGATTACAGAAATGGGTGAGCCACTGCATCCAGCGATAGAATTTTTAATTATGGGGCAGCTGAATTGCACATTTACTCACATGGACTAAAGACAGAATTAAGATTTTCCTGAAATGTACTGATCATTTTTTTTTTCTAATGGAAAGAGCTTATAGTTTGGTATATTTTGTCTTATTTTAAACAAAGCCTCACCCGAGGCCTTGTGCCTGGGAGTTGTGTGAGTAATCACTGCTCCTTTGTTTTTCTCTTCTTGCAGGAAACATGACGATGACCGGAGGTTTACCTGCCCTGTGGAAGGCTGTGGGAAATCATTTACGAGAGCAGAGCATCTGAAAGGCCACAGCATAACCCACCTTGGCACAAAGCCATTTGAGTGTCCTGTGGAAGGTAGGTTTTAAAGTGTTGCTTTGAGCTGTAAGCTTAGTATCATGCCAGCATTTATGTTGTAGGTTTCAGTTGTTTATTTAAAGCTAAGTTTTAGTTGCTTAAAGACCAGGTAGGTGTAAGCTGCAGCATTGTATTTAGTTGGTTTCTTGAGTTAATTGTGCTGTCTTGGGAGCAGTGTATTAGAAAGAGCACAGACTGGAGAGACACTTCTTATCAACAAGGGTGCCTGAACGAGGCATATTTGTATACCTAACCCTTAACTGTATCCCACAATATTATAATAAAAAATATTGAATAATAAATTAAAAAAAAAAAAAGAATTCTCATCCAGTACACAGACTATTAAAGATTTCTACAGATTGAAAATTTATATTAAATTAAAATTGGTTCTGAAAAAAAAAAAAGAAAGAAAGAAAGAGCACAGACTCTAGAATCCGACCTTGTTTGACTCCTGGCTCTGCCACTTACTAGATTTGTGGCACCAGTCAGGTGACTCGCTTAATTTGGTAGTTGTGAGGATTAGGTGAAATAATGTGGAGAGTTCCTATTTATGCATCCGGTACGTAGCTCAGGCTCAGTCAAAAGTAGCTATTCATTTTGTGAGTGGGCAGCAATAAAGCCATGCTGACTTCTTCAGAAGAGTATTAGAGTGTTTTTTTTCTTAAAATGCCGAAGACACGCTTCATTTGCCAAAAATCTGCTATGATTCATCCACTTTGGTCCTGCTTTAGTGCTGCAGATGCACTGGGAGGCATCGAGCCAGGGCGAGTTGGATGGCCATGGATTCAAATTCTGTCTCCACCACTCCCTCAGTTAATGACCTCAGGCAAACTTCTCTGAGCCTGGGTTTCCTTACCTGGAAAAGGGGATGATAAAGACGCATTTACAGCTGAGACCAGCTGTTAGAACACAGTAGACATAATACAAGTGGTGTAATCGAGACACATTTCTTCATTCCGTCAAAGTTCCTGTCGGTACAGACAGGTGAGCAGGTAATATGTGGGGTGCTGGAGAGCACAAAAGGTTCGATCAGACTGCTCGTATGGGGTGGGAATGGCCTCCCAGACAACCGTAAAAGGGGGAAGAATTAGCCAGACACACGTGAGCCTCGGTGTCAAAGGCAGCAAGACCAGTGTGGGGTCTCTCTCTTGCAGACAGGAGTAGCAGGCTGAGTGCTTAGGCAAGTGAGTGGGATGATGATGTTTGACCTGCAGCTCAGTCTGGCTTCAAGACTAAGAGTGGCTGGGCTGTGGGGAGGTACTGTAGCTGTCCCTGGGATGTGGGATGCACCTGGATGGGGTTGGGGGAGTTAGTGGCCCGAAGTGCCTTGATGGCAGAGGTGGGGATTAGAAGTCATGGTACGTGGTGGTGGATCTGGATTTTAATTGGGGTCACTGTCTCTGCTGAAGTGGGGACAGAGGAGGACTGGTCTGGGGGAAGCAAAGTTTGGCCTGGACTGCTAGTTTGGGCACTCAGAGGGCAGAGGGTGTGCTGCTGGAGCTTTGGAGAGCAGGCTGGGCAGGGCATGAAGCACATGGCATCTGAGTCATCACTTAAACCACTCGAGGAACAGTGTGAATGGAAAAGAGGTAAGGTAGCCAGGTGACCGCAAGCACGAATTCTGGAGTCAGATAGCCTGGATTCAAGTGCCAGGTCTGCCACCGAAGTAGCTTGGGGACCTCAAACAAGCTCCTTATGGTCTGTGTCTCTTCCTTGTCAGTAAAGTTGAATAAAATCTCACAGGGTTATTGTGAGGGGTTAAATAATTAAGTCTGCAATAGTTGGAAAACATCAGTATGTGTTAGGCATTGTTGTTTATGACTAGGACAGAGCCCTGGGATGGCTGCAGATTCTGGGAGAGGAGTGGAAAGGGGCCTGGCAGGGCCTGCAAGAGTACAGGAGGGATTGTGCTGAGCTGAGAGGGAGAATGTGTGGAAAAGGGTGTCACCTAGAGAGCTGAGGTGAGCCAGGACTGGGCCTTTGTATGTCAGTGTGTTGATAGGCGAGGTTCAGTGGGATGACTTGCACAGAGCCCTGCTTCCATGTCAGAGTGGACCAAGTCAAGGGCAGGGGATGGTGTGTGCTAACATATCTGCTGAGATGGTTTAGGGAGAGTAACGGGCAGGAGCTGGCTGCTGGGGAGAGGGCGTTTGCTTCTGCAAAGCTCTCAGGGAGCTCTGAGCAAGTCTAGATGTTGAGGTGTTAGGAGGAAGAGATTGATGGTAGCAGGAGAAAAAGAGATGAATGGTAGTTCATTGAGGGTGCTCTCCACGAGCGGGTGGATAAGGAGTTGGGAACCTAGCAGAGGGACCCCAGAACCCCTTCTCGACTTGACTGAGAGTTGATAACTCTTGGGAATGGGCGATAGGTATGTGGGGCTGGTCATATCATTTTTTCTGCTTTGGCAAATGCTTAAAATGTTCTATAATAAGA
The DNA here is from genome assembly GCA_963574415.1 of Tarsius wallacei. Classification (NCBI taxonomy): domain Eukaryota; kingdom Metazoa; phylum Chordata; class Mammalia; order Primates; family Tarsiidae; genus Tarsius; species Tarsius wallacei. Next base: position 6,026 of record CAUYQG010164502.1, read on the forward strand.
AGTTTTTTTAAAATAACCAACCTACCTTTTTTATAGTAAGAGAAGGGGAGGATGGGGCTGCGGGTCATGGGTGTGTGAGAATGGGCTGCAGATCATGAGCGTGTGATGATGGGCTGCAGGTCATGAGTGTGTAAGGATGGCTACGGGTTGTGAAGTGTGACGACAGGCTGCAGGTCATGAGTGTGTGAGGACAGGCTGAGGGTTGTATGTGAGGATGGAGCTGCAGGTTGTGAGTGTGTGAGGGCGGGTGGAATGGGGTGTTGGGGGGATCAGTCTGAGGTGGGGAGGTGATGGTAGGTTCTTAAGGGCACCATGTGGCAGCGCATGTGCCTCTGGTTGTCTCCCCTAGGAGTCCTGGCTGACTGTGCTTTCTGGCCATCCACATGAGTGCCTCATGGCCCTCGAGTGCAGGTTGTGGAGACAGATCTTTCAGTGGTGGCTGCTTCTGCTGCTTCTTGGGCAGGGCTTGAATTTGTAAACAATAGACACATCTCCAGAGAACTGCACAATTAGGAAAAGCCAGCAGTTCACGCATAGAAATGGTCATACGCATGGTTGCCAAAGGAAGTATCAACAAAAATGAAATGTATTTTGTTTCCTGGGGAATTAAAATTTACTTGTAAAAACGGAGCCTTACTGCTGGCACAAGTGGGGTAGGTATCATTCTTATATTACCAAAAAGAAAAAGATCTGCAGAGGATAAGTAAAAAACGGAGCCTTACTGCTGGCACAAGTGGGGTAGGTATCATTCTTATATTACCAAAAAAAAAAAGATCTGCAGAGGATAAGTAACTTGTCTAAGACCACACAGCTAGGAGGTGACTTAGCTGGAGTCCAGGCTGGGTCACTTGCTCTGCTGCCCCTCGTGCCCCTGCACCTCAGCTTGGTGGCTCCTGCGGAGTGGCCCTACCACACCCTAAGGGCCAGTCATCACAGATGCCACTGGTCTCCAGAGGTGTGGTGTTTCCTTTGCTTCCAGGATGCTTCATGTGTTGGCACTGATATTCTGCTCTTTATAGCAGCTGATTGTTAATGTGCCCCTACCAGGCCACAGGCTTCTGACTGCCAAGAACTCCCCTTTCCCTCCCTATGTCCATGTGGGCCACAGTTCGAGCATGATGAGAAACCAGGGCACAAAATAAAGGTGACTGTAGCTTTGATTCATCTTCCTTTCCATCTGATGCTTGTGTGGAGATCTGTGGCTTTAGCTGAGTGTGTAAGCAAGAAGATGCCAGCTCTGGGGTCCTTTGCACCCCAGACTTATTCTACTTGCCTGGTCTCTCTGAACCTCCGGCAATGAGAGGTGTTGGTTAGGTGATGTGCTGAGATAGTTCCCAACTCTGAATGTCATAGGATTATAGTAGTTTTTATAATAGTAGCTTAGTAGAGATGATTCGTATACATTTTTTCCAACTGAATGTTTAAGGAGTTGGTTGATACTTAATTTGACTTAATGTTCCCAATGACCTCATGTATTGAGTGAAAACACAGGCAAAGAGTTTACTTGTCCAAGGGCATACACAATTGACGCAGGACTTCAGATCTCTTTCCGGTTTTTACTGTACCTCTTGCCTTTTTAAAACAGCTTGGTTTAAAACAGCTTGGTTTCGACTTCAGTAAAGCAATTCCCGGGGATATTGGGTCTGTCTCTTGCCAGTTCCAATGTGTGGATGGGCAGGTTTCACGATTCTGATCTGAGGAAGTGTCGCTGGTTCCTAGTTCCTTGGTGACTTTTGAGTTTAATGCTCATTACTCTTTGTTGCAGGATGTTGTGCAAGGTTCTCGGCTCGTAGCAGTCTGTACATTCACTCTAAGAAACACGTGCAGGACATGGATGCTCCGAAAAGCCGCTGTCCAGTCTCCAGTTGTAATAGACTCTTCACCTCCAAGCACAGCATGAAGGCTCATGTGGTCAGACAGCACAGCCGGCGCCAAGGTCTGAGTGTTTCATGTCTGTGTGTCCCCCTTGGGGAGTTGGGGGTGAGAGAAGCGGGCATGGTGCTGTTCCTTCATCTCTCAGAGGTTGTCTGGGACAGTGGAGTTGTGGATATGGCTACTGAGACCAGGAACCTCTCTGCATTCTCTCTTGCCACTGTCTTGCCTCTGGCTCTCAAGTCCTCCCTTGCCTTGAAGTGCTTCCCTTGAAGAATGTTCAGGCTTCCTGGGTTCCACTCAGCCTGGGTCTCCTGCTGGGACCTTTGTCCTGGTTCTGAACCCGCCCCTTCAGCATTGCATCTTCCTCAGCTCCTCTCTCATGCTGTGCTTCTGAGCATCTGCACCCATCTTTCTCCTCTTCTCCTCCTGCTGCAGAAGTGGTTTCATACTGCCAAGGACTGTTTTCCCTAGGAGGCGGGAAGCCATCCAAGACTAGAGCAGAGCTGTGCTTCAGGAATAGCTTGGTGGAGGAGGGCTGGAGAGGGAGGGGTTAGAGGGAAACATGGTGGTGGTTCGGCGGCACATGAAAGAGAATGCTGAGCATGTGAGTACCTGGTCATTTGGCAGCTTTGCAGTATGAGACTTAACCCTACCTCATTAGGCCTCTTCCACAGTCCCAGGACACTGAGGGTGTTTAGGTGGTGGCCGTGGTGGCTGCCTCTCCCCTGGAGCACCTGTGTTCCCTGCTCCCTGGGGCATGTTAGGGTTGCTGCCCCTTACAGGGCGGGTTGGTGGGGTCCTGGCTAGCTATAGCATTCCTTCTGCTCAGAGTGCGTGGAGTCTGTGTGTGTTCCTACACAGGCCCTCCTCATGTTACCTGTGTGACAAGCAGGACCACAGTGGGGGTAGAGCACCAGCCTTGGGGCAAGCCACTCCTCAGGTGCCATCCTGGGCAGGCGCCAGGCCTTTGAGGCTTATTTCTCTCATGTGTAACATAAGGAGGACAGTTTAAGGAGTTCCTTGGAACTTAAGATCTTATTGAAGTGCCTAGTAGAGTTTGATGAACGTCTGGGGCATGGTGAGAGGGTTTGGGTCCTTTATCTGGCTTCCTGTAATCCTAGTTAGATGTGGTCCATTGGTCCCTCTGTGACCTTTTACAGTTCACAGTAGTTGCCATTCTGGTTTGTATTTAAAGAAGTTGCCTTTCCAGCCTCAGCAGTGTCTTGAGGACAAGAGGAGTACATGGTGCATGTCCTATGTAATTCATGTTGGAGGATGCCATCTTTGCTCTCGGGGACCTCGACGACCAGGTTCCCTCTCTCTAGCTCTGAGCTGGTGCTCTGTGAGCTGGTGCTCCGTGCTCCTGCTCTTCCCCCTCCTGGTGGCTTCCCCCATTCCTAACCTGGCTAATTCAGAATCGGCAGAGGCCCAGAGTTATCTCGTATAAGCTGTCCTTAAACTCCAGTTGAGTGTGAGACCTTAGGTTCTTTTGAAGCATGCAGTGTAAACCAAGCTTGTATTTATGATGTGATGTTGACTTACTTGTGTGTCAATTCCCTCCCAACTGTCAGGGGTAGAAAACCAGGTGTCACCACCCTTGCCTGGTGGAAAACAGCATTCAAGAACACCCAGCTACTATGAGATTATGCCAGGTCCTTGATGTATTATTTCAGTCCTCAGTACTTCTGGGAGTGAGGCTCCTCACTGCTTTGTCACTGGTGAAACTGAGGCAGAAAGAAGAACTTGCCAAGGTTGTACAGGCAGGGACTGCTGGGGCTGAGATTCGGACTGTGGTCTGTTTACCTCCCAAGGTGGTGATTATAACTCTTAGGCTAGATGCTCTATTTAGTGATTTTTAAAATACCTGACTCTTGCACATCAGGTCTACAGTAAATGCTTGTGAAATTAATAAAATGCTAAGCAGAACATTTATAACTAAATTGGTATCTGTTTGCACTGAGATTATTTATCTTTTTATGGGGAACTGAGTCCTCAAGATAGGCAAAGGAATTTTTGGAAAATTTTGAAAAAATGACATAGTTTTTCACTTTTAATTTCTCCAAAGAATCACTACCATTTTCTTTCAAAGTGTTTCATTGGTACTAAGAGATACTTATTGAAAAAGGGATACTATATTGATGCTTCTTTTTAAACTTCAAAGTAATATGGCAACTAAATAAGCAATGTTCTGAATTTGATTTTTTTTTTTTTGTCTAGAAAAAATTTCTTTCATAGGTTTGTATTAAAAATGTAATAGACACTCTTGACCAGATGTTCATAGCTTGAAAGTATGAGTTTGGGGTGAGCTACCAGTTGATGGAGGAAAAATAGAACCAGAGAACCGAGAGTACCCTCTCCCGTGGAACCAGGCACTAGCACAGTCAGGAAGTTGCAGTGGAGATTTCTTGGGAAAGAATTTGCCCAAATTCATTGTGTTCCTATTTTATCGTCTGCTTGGTGCGTGAAGAGTCCTGCAGCTTGGTATGATTGCCCTGTACTTGTACATAAATCTCCAATATGAATATGTGTGGACACTTTTTGAAGTATGTTAGTGTTCACTATTCTCCCAAGAGTATTCTGATGATTTAAATTCCTTAATTGAATAACAAATAAACATTTCAGGAGTATTATAATAAAAAATTAAGACTCTAGATGAAGAGGGACCTATTATAATTAATTATTTCTGTGTAATCAATAAATGCATAAGGGCTAGGTACTGTGCTAGGTGCTGAGGGGACAGAGGTGGGTCGGGCAGACTCTTCACCCTCAAGAGGAGTGTAGTCCTGGTGGTGGGATTCGAGGTTAGAAATGCAGTGGAGGAAGTGGAGGAGGGGAAGCCATCAGGGAAAGCTCCTTCTAGGTGCCACATCTGGGGAGAACCTGATGTCTGAGTTCTGTGCATCTGCCTAAGGCTAGAGCTTTGATGCCGGGCCAGGCAGGCCAATTTTATTCTCCCTGTTCACCTCAGATGGCTCACATTGGTTTTGGGGTGGCAGCTAGTTGTGGAGTGGGGCACAAGGTTTGGCAAGAGATGAACTGACACAAGCTGATGTGTCCCCAGACACATGTCCCCAGAGCCACACTTCAGCTTAGAACTTCCTTCCGAAGATGATGTACCATGGAGAGCTTCATGCTACTGTGGAACACAGAGGGGAGAGGGGGACAGGCCTCGAAGCCAGAACGACAAGGATTCAAACCTGACCTTGCTTCTTACTGTTTCCAGTTGATGTGACTCTAGAAAAGTGTTACTTGATCTCTCTTCAGTTATTTTCTCTGGAGAAATCCCTGTGATCTTGATGATTTGAGACACATGTGACGTGACTGTTGTGTCAGCAAGTTGTTTCTTCCCTTGATGTGTATTGGTCAACAGTGTGCCAGCAGCAGGCCCCTATCAGTGATAACCAGGCATCAGGGTACAGGGGGCAGACAGTAAATGTTACCTTGAGGGCTCACTTGATAACATCTTGAGCATAAGCAATGTCTTAATCTTCTGAGGTCATAAAATAACCAGTGTACTCATTCCTTTTTTCAGATCTCTTACCTCAGCTAGAAGCTCCAAGTTCTCTTACACCCAGCAGTGAACTCAGCAGCCCAGGCCAAAGTGAGCTCACCAACATTGATCTCACAGCGCTGTTCTCTGATGCACCTGCTAATGGTAGCGGTAATGGTTCTGCAGGCGGGTCGGATGAGGCACTGAACTCTGGAATCCTGACTATTGACGTCACTTCTGTGGGCTCCTCTTTGGGAGGAAACCTCCCTGCCAATGATAGTTCCTTAGGGCCCACGGACCCCCTGGTCCTGGTTGCCCACAGTGATATTCCTTCGACTCTGGACAACCCTCTTGTTCTCGGGACAGCAGCCACAGTTCTTCAGCAGGGCAACTTCAATGTGGATGATGTGCAGACTGTGAGTGCGGGGGCATTAGGCTGCCTGGTGGCTCTGCCTGTGAAGAACTTGGGTCAAGACCCACCAGCTTTGACCTCCAACAGTAACTTCGCAGCGCACATCACCACATCGACCTCTTCAAGCACCCCCAGGGAAAATGCCAGTGTCCCAGAACTGCTGGCTCCAATCAAGGTGGAGCAGGACTCACCTCCTGGCCCCAGTGCAGTCGGGCAGCAGGAAGAAAGACGTGGGCTTCCTCAGTCTGTGTTGTCCGGCCCCACAGAGAGGCACGGTGCTCAGGACACAGAGCTCAATGCGGGCACTGGCAACCTCTATTTGGTATGAAGCACTCTATTCAGTCACCACCACATAGCTCACTTCTCTTATGCTCAGTTTTGAGGAGATTCTGGATTAATCCTTTCTATGCAGACGTTTCTTACTGGTTTGCAAAAGGGCGGAACCCTGGACTACAAGTCTGGAAATCTGAATCTGATCTTGAGTCTGGAACTGACGAGTTCTTATGACCTTGAGCAAATCACTTAACCTATCTGAGCCTTAAATTCTCATTTATTTCGAAAATAAGGGGATTTGGCTAAATGCTTTTTAAGGTCCTCTTGTGTTCTGTGATTTCATGATAATGTGTTTTTTTCTTGAAAAAGATTGGAATATTTCATAATGTTGAAATGTTTTGCCTTTGTGCTTTTGTCTAATGGCAAGTCCTGGAAGAGGAGGACTCCTGACGGAAACTACCTTTAAAGGTTTAATGGAAACTTTAAAACCATGCCAAAATATTTTTTTAAATTAGAATTAACAAGAAAATTTTAAAAGGGAGTGGTTTATGAGCCCTCATTCTTGGAGGATTATAAGAGTACTTCTCTAATTTTGAGGCTGAACAGCTAATATACTTTAATTATATTTATGTCAATTATGCATTTACTATAATTTAATTTAAAATAATTTAATTAAAGATTCTTGGGGGAGAGTCTGACTTTCCTCAGTCTCGGATGGGAGTGATCAAATAGATTTTTTTCTCTGTGGCACAGGTTACGTTTGATAGTAACACTTAAACTGTTCAAAACGTGAAATCTTACTTTACCACAACTTGAAAAAGGTTAAATCTTTTTGAATTAGGGCTAGCTATGAGGCACATAGTAACTGACACATGGAACTAGCTTTCATTTCTTTCAGTCTGAGAGAAGGACATTCTGTCTCTTCACTTCTGGTGTCATGCTTGCTAACCTTTGCTTGGCAGTCACTAGTGGACAGGTAGCTGGGCAGGGATGGGGAGGAGGCCGCAGGTCACAGGTAGGCAGTCAGTCCCTGGCACAGGGGCTTGGAGCCTCAGTGCGTTGGAGATCAGCAGCTCTCTGGTGTCCTGCTTCATCTCCAGAGCCATAACTGTGGGTGGAGGTGGAGGAGCTGGCAAGACCTTGATCCTAACCCCTTGTTCGTTTTCTTGCTAGCTGTGTGACGTTGGGCTACCTCGCTTCTCTGAGTACAAATGGTGTGTGGTGAATGGGTTACAGGTATGCTACAAGCTGTTGAGGGCTGCTCTTTTTCTCTTTGTAGTGATACGTTTTCTGTTTCTCTTATAAAACATTCAAGTCCTGAGTACTCTTTGTCTGGCTTACTTGGTAAAGTTCCTGAATTCAGTAACGTAATTATTGCTTTGGTGTAAGACTTGGTGTGTAGCCCCTGCCGACAGAGCGGCCACTGCACTAGGTCTGCCATGCACGTGTGTGGTACAAGTTTGAGAAACAGCAGGTATTACTGCAGTGAGGTAATCCTGAGTCACCTGGGAAAGGCTGGGTGTTTCAGAGAGCACAGGAGTATATACTCATTTCATAACAGTTTCTGTATTTTACCATATTTTAGACTCTGGAGGACTAAATTTTGCTTCTCTGGATAATAAAGTCACATATATGGTTCCAAATCTGAGTTTATTCAGCTATCACCATAACTGTATAGCATTTGGCTCTCTGTGTGCCTTTGCTGGCATCTCTGACGTGGTTTTTGGAGCTCTGGTGTGTCCAGGAAGCAGGCTTATGGCCTTTCTGTAGTTCCCTTGCTACCCTTCCTTTGCTGTCTAGATTAAGTGACTGACACGCTTTTCTTTGGTCCAGGAAAGTGGGGGCTCAGCAAGAACTGATTACCGAGCCATTCAACTAGCCAAGAAAAAAAAGCAGAAAGGAGCGGGGAACAATGCAGGTGAGGCCGTGTGTGTCGCAGTGCTGGGGGAATGAGGGCCTGAGAGTGCTCTGTTGCAGTTATGGGCAGAAGCAGCACTTAGGGCCGGTGTTTCTACATTCTTTGTTTTAGTTCTCTGCTCCAAATACCCTTTTATCAACGTCTTAGTTTTATGTGAACTTAAGGGAAAAAATTAGTAACAAAATTCCCAGCATCAGTATGAACATGTTTTGTTTGCCTAAAAAAAAAACTTTGTGAAAGCTAAGGGTTAAACACAAGTGTCAGTTACCTGGAAGGCTTCTGAGGTAAATAAGTAAAGCAAGCCAGGTGTCAGGAAAGCAGAGAGGGCTCCTGATGCTGCATGACTGCCAGCCCTGACCTTGTCATGGCAGAGATCTGGGACTGCCACTGTCCCTAAGGGCTGCAGTACATGGAGCCAACCCATGTGTCCTGTGGCATTGTAGCTCCCAGTTTGGAGTTATGTTGAGACCTTTAAAATGTCAGCAACTTACTTGAATTTAAAAAAAAAAAACAAAAAAAAAAACACTATGTGGTCCAAACAAGATCTGGTCATCTGTGGCTTCCTACGTTATCCCTCCTGAAAATGGAATTGTGGGATGCAGTGCTTAAAGGAAACTGGTGAATCCTTTTGTAAAAGTAACAGTGCATTTTTATTTTATTTTATTTTTTTAAGTTGGAGTCTCACTCTGTCACCCAGACTGGAGTGCAGTGGCTGCTCCTGGCTACCACAGCCTCGCCCTGCTGGGCTCCAGCGATCCCTGCGCCTCAGCCCTCCAAGCAGCTGGAACTATAGGCATGCGCTACCACGCCTGGCTAATTTTTTTGATTTATTGTAGAAATGAGGTCTCACCAAGTCACCCAGGCGGGTCTTGAACCTGTGGGCTCAGGCAGTGTGCTCACCTCGGCCTCCCAAAGCTCTGGGATTACAGGCTGAGCCACCGAGCCCGGCAACAGTGAATTTTTTAAATGTATTTTTGTGTATTTCATTTGTCTTATATTTATTCAAAACTTACTTTGAGAATATCAAGGGGGTATGTAGGATCAGCAATGTGATTTTATATCTTGCTCTATATTATTAATAGTATGGCTTTTGATTTAAAATAAATAACTCCCGATTTTTTGTTAACCAGTTTTCTTAAAGCACATATTTCCCTACAGTGAATGTTGTATGTGTCAGTTTGATTTTTGACTTAGTAAAGGATACCTCCACAGTTCACAAAGTACCAAATTGGAACTTACAGAGATAATGAAAGAAAATGTGGTGGTGGACTCTCTAGCAAGATTTTACAATATTCTAGGCAGAGTTCATGACGGAAACCAAATGCCTTTAGTGAACCTGCTAGATAATCTTGAACTTGGAAAAAAAAAAGAGTATTACAAATATTCAGGTCTATAACAAATGTTATATTCATTGCATTACGTTGGAATATCTGTAAAGGTAGTTTGGTTCTTTAATGGTTTTTGTAAATATTTCAGCGTTATCTTAAAAAGTAAGGACACTTTAAAAAATTATAGCCACATATAGTTATCTCACTTCCTTAAAATTTAACAGTATTTCCCTATTATTAGTATCTCACAAATGTTCAAATTTTCAGTTGTCTCAGTGCCACAAATTTTTTTTTATAACTGTTGTAATCAGAATCCAAATTGGTTGATCAGTTTCTTGAGTGTTTTATAGTTGCAGGTTTTTCCAACATCTTTCTCATGTTTTTTGGTGAAGAAACAGTTGTTCTGTCGACTGTGCCAGTCTAGATTTTGCTGACTGCATCACTCTGATGTAGTTTTAACAGGTTCCTCCTTTTTTGTGTTTCCTATAAATTAGTAACTAAATCTAGAGGTTCATCTGATTGGCTGGTACAACTCCTTTGAGGTGGTGGTGGTGGGTCTTCCAGGAGGCCCCAACCTGCAGTAGTCTTTGTTGTTAGCAGCCACTGTGACTTGTTACTAGGTTTGGGGTTGCAGAAATGTGATACTCTAATTGCTATTCTTGTTCACTTATTGGCTAGAATAGATCTGTAAAGACCAACTTTTCATCATTTCTTTACCCTGAGGTACAGTTCATACAAGAAACTCAGGACTTTTGAGTCTTTATCAGTTTTCAAATAATGACTTGGTTTCTTGGCATGTCAGTGATGATCAGAGTATTTTAATTTAAACATTTTATAGACTTTTAAGGGAAATATAAATCTGGTATTTGCTAGTTATCTGACTTTCATGTGTGAATGCGGTGGAAAAATGTCCTTGTAAGGGTATGGTCTTACCTTATGCCGCCCACCCCCTCCTTGAAAAGCCCTCTGGAACTACTGTAACCAGTTGAGAGAGGCAGGAACCTGAAGAAAGGCCACAATCCCATTCCAGAGCATTACAGAAAACCTGCTTCCGTGGGTGGTGCTATTCTGCACGTACTGCCATACCTTTGTATCCTCCAGCTGTGACACTCGTTGTTCAGCCTTCCCTTACATCAGCATCCTGTGTAGTCGTGGTGTATTTATCAGTGCTGAGATCTTTCCATTGCTGTGGCCCTGGGAGCTGGCCACAGACTTTATTTGGATTTGACAGGTTCCCCCAGTGCCCTTCTGTGTTCCAGGCTCCCCTGTGCATTTGGTTGTCATGTCTTCTGCAGTCTGTGTCGGGGCCTCAGCTCTCCCTTGTCTGTTATGATGCTTTTGAAGAGAACAGATCCATCACTCTGGACTGTACTGCCTTTGGGTCCACCTGAACCTTTTCATGATCACACTGGGGTTAGGCATTTGTTGTTGATCACACTGGGGTGAGTGCCCCTCCTTGCTGCATCATCCTGGGAACTGTGCTGTCCACATTCTGTAGACATGTTGACCTGGATCACAGATTAGGATGTGGCTGCCAGTTTCTCCATTATAAATTTGTTTTTCCCTTTGTAATTAATAAATATCTTGCAGTTATATGCAAAGTTCAGGGAGTCCCAAAGACGACTTTTACTTCTGACACCATCTGTATGTTTGAGGGTCCTTAAGATTACCCTTAGGTTCAGTAATTCTCTAGAAGGACTCATAGAGCTCACTGAAAGCTGTTGTGCCCATGGTGAAGGTTTATTGCTGCGGATTAAAGCCAGCTAAGGGCATAGGCGTCTAGGGCAGGGTGCATGAGAGCCTCCCTCATGTGAGGTCATGAACAGCGCCAGCTTCTCCCAATATGGGCAGCACACAGACCATTGCCAGCCATGGAGCTCACCTGAGGCTTACTCAGGGCTCAGTTGTTTAGACTGGCCAGCCTTAGTCTCCAGCACTTCCAGAGGTTGAACTGGCCCTGTGTGACCTGAGGCCTCCACCATGAGTCTAAGTGTTGGCATAGACTGTCCAGAGAGACCCAAGGCCCTCAGTAAACACACACTTAACAAGCAGGATGTTCCAAAGGCCTAGAAGTACCTCCCACGAACCAAGGGCAAAGGCTGTACAGCTTTGGACAGGCTTAATCCTTTACTGTGCACTGTAAATACCCTGCTTCCTTTAAACTTTGCACTAATTTTAACACTTAGCAGTAGCCTTTTCCTGATGGTATTATTGTGATTTTAACGGTGAGTTTCTGTTTCCCTCATCCTTGTGCATTTATTGATTTCAATTCTTCTTTTAGGAAGAGTTGTTCCTTCTTCCATGTAGTCATTCAGTTATATCAATATGAACTCAAAGATATTTATTTTATCCTTTAGGTTATAAGCAATATTGGATTATGGTTAATATTGGCAGTATTTGTTTTGCTGCTCCAGTTTTTCCAGCTTTGGCAATTGGGAACTCTGTCGGTTAGTTTCTTGTGCCCTGTCAACATTCCCCTTCTTGGCTTTTTGTTTTGAACTCTTCCTTACTTTCTAACACCACCAGGCTCTTGTATTATCCCTGACCCTACCCTGGAATCAGTAACTTCTCCAGAGAGCCCTTGTTTTGTTTATTGAAGAGTGGTATTTAAAATCCAAGATGTGGACGCTAGTGTGCTTATTGTTCTTATTGGTCAGCGCTAGGAAATATATTGATGTATATTAACCCATACTAGCTGTGTTTTGAATTGAGAGTATATCCAAGGTATGATGCATATGCATTACTCAATACCCCTAGTTACTACATTGCTACTTTTCAGCAGAAAAGACCATAAGTAGCTTTACATCAGCTTAGGTCAGAATTTGTTAGTAAATTATTTTTGGCACCAAGTTTAGGGGGATAAACCTGGGTTTAGGGCTTTCTGGGGTTTTGGAATTATCATTGAAGGATTGTGGACCTGTATTAAGTCTAAGAACAGAGAAGTTGCAGTGTAGCATGACTGTCAATGGAATCAAATTGAGAGCATAGTTGAGACTTCATGTTGTAAATGTAGTGATGAGCAAAGTACCCGTGCTGATTCTTAGAAAATGTACGGTCTGAGGTGATCCAAGATGTTCTCATTGTGGTGCTTCTGAATGAAGAAAATAAAAGTGTGCTGGTTTCTTTATCTTAAGAATAAGGTTCTCCCCTTAGAATAAAACATGAATGTTTTCTCAACATATGAATGTCTGTTTTTATTCCTGAAATGGATAGCAAAGTGAGCTTTGTAAAAGAAGAAACAGCTTCAGAACTATAAATGGGTTTGGGTGCCTTTCTGCTGTCTAAGGGCGGGGAAAGGAAAGAAAGTAAGATGCTTATCAGAGAAGACAGCGAACAGCAGGACACATCATTACAGAAAACCAGGGTTGTCTGTGCCACAATAAAAATGTGAAGGAGCATGACTCTCCTGTTAAGAGACAAAATTTGAATACATCAGAAGCAGAATCCCAACTGCATATTGTCTAGAAAAGCCACACCCTGTGTGGAAATATTTGGGAAAGTTAAAGTTGAGGTGGTAAAGTAAAAGCAAAGGACAAAGCAAGGGTTAATGTTTATATCGCAAGTGCAGAACTCAAGGAAAAAGAATCGGAACAGAGGATTTTTGGTTGCTATTCATGTGTAACCTCTAGCAGAACATTTTGTTGGAATATTTATTGGAAAACTTACAATATCAAACAACATAAAGTAAAAACTGATAGAAATCTAGGATAATAGAATGAATGAAAACCTAGCAGTATTGAAAGTGGTTAATTTAGCTCAATATTTATAGATCAAGCAGCAAAAAATAAGGATATGAAGGATGCTTATAATAAGATTAATAAAGTTTATTTAATAGATCCTATTTTATATCTATGGAATATTTGTAGAAATTAAACTGAGCAAATCAGGATAATTATACAAGTCTTGATTTTGAAAAATCTTGACAGTATTGTGTTTTCTGATCATAATGTGGTAAGTTAGTAAAAACTACTTGGAAAACAAAATAAAACTACTAAGCAGTTGGGTAGAAGAAGAACTAAAAGCTAATTATAAATACAAAAAAAAACCTGATAGCCCGTGTGTTTGTAAGTTTGAAGTCTCGATCAATAAACTAATTGTTAATATACATTATTGTGTATAGAACATAGGGTTGTAGCTGAAGGTAGCTGCAAGTTTATACCTCAGGTGTTTTCCTATTAAATAAGAAAAAGGAAGCTAAGTGGAATTGACTGTTAAAGATGAAAAAAGAACAGACCTACGAGGAGTTAAATCCAGATACTGATGATGTGCAACCTATTCAGATTTAGAAGAATTTTCAGTGTGGGCCAACACTGACCCCTAAGCTGTCAGTTTCCCTTTCTATATGAGCAATTGCATCAAAAATAAAAAGAGAAAGCATAAGTAAATTCCATGTATCATGAAAACTATATGATAATAAGTTCAAGTACTTGCAACAAAATGCATAATTTTCCAGGAAGACAAATGATCATTATTTTAAAATAAGAATATGAGCAGTTTATCAGCAAATTTTTCATGGAATATGTGCAGTATACACTGCTCCACAGCTCTGTGGTAAATAAATAGAAGCTTCCTGTGAAAAGTCTGATATGACTGTCCCTCAAAAAGAGAGCTGCAGATTGGTGACCCTAATGAAAACAGATGGAAACATTCTAAATAAAACACACTTAGGATCTGCTAATCCATTCTGACCAAATGGGGTTTAATCAGGTAGCTTGAGAATGATTTAGTGTTAGGAAATCTGTCAGTTGTGTTATCTCAATAGTAGGTCAGTGAAGAACTTTATTATTTTCTCATCAGATCCTGTATTTGATTTTTGGAATTGATGCCTGTTACAGAAGTAGGAATGTGCCCAAACCAACAACCTACATCATACTTAATGGCAAATTACCAGAGGCGTTCTATGCATGCACCTAGGACTTATACAGGAATTGCTTGTATTGCTGTTGTTATCATTTGCAATTTATATTGACTATTGACATTAAAACAAACCAACAAAAAGTAGTAAGATAGAATTTAGGGGGGAGACAAATAATAATTTGGATTTGACTATTTATTAGAAAACTCAAAAGAATCAATGGAAAAATTGGTGAGACTTAGAAAATATTTAAGTGGCCAGTTTCAAAATAAATGTATACCCTCCGGAGTTTCCTACATGACAGCAATAGCCCTTATGAAATGCAGCGGTGTCAGATACCTCGCTCATAATAGCAACAAAAGTCCTAAAAAGGCCAGGAGGAAGTTTGCTAAGTGGGCAGCAACTAAGTAGAGAGGATGACAAAATGTGGCTGAGAGACAAAACCGACTGCAGCCGGACGGGGTGATGCCTTCCCTTCAGAAAATTAGGGACTTGGTACTGAACAGTACAGACACCTGCTTGCAGTCTGGTGGCAGAGAGGGACAGAAGCAGCCAATAAACAGTAAACCAGGCCATGAAGAAAAACAACTAGGAAAGCAAGCGGTCGTGGTGGCTTGCAGTTTTAAGGAGACAGGGAAGGTCTCGGAGAAGGTGACACCAGAGGGAGAGGAGAAGGGAGCCGCCGGGATGTATCTGGGGAAATAGCTCCCTGGGCCAAAGGAACAAACAGTCCAGGCCGTGGCTCGAGGCCTATGTGGGCTTAGCCTGTCTGATGCAGAGCTAGAAGGCTGTTACTAGAGCAGACCGAGCTGAGGGAGTGTTTTAGGAAAAGGGCCAGAGAGCTTGTTGGGGGCCTCCTGCGTCATTGTCAGGTCTCTGGCTTCCAATCCGAGTTGGATAGGAAAATGTTAGAAGACACAATTAGAGAAATGATGTGATTTTTTTAAAAGGAGATCATTCCAGCTGCTGTTTTGAAGATAGCTAATAGGTGGCATGGGAGGAGGTAGAGCAGTTAGGCGCGTGTACAGTCATCTGGCAGGAATGAGAATCTGAGGAGTGGTGGGAAGAATGCTTGAATTCTGGGCCTGTCTTAAAGGTAGAGTCCATATAATTGGCCAGCAGACCTAGGTGAGGGAAAAAGAAGTCATTCATAAGTTACTTTTAGAAACCTGCTAACTCTTCCCACATTAACATAATGCCATGCCATTCGAAAGTCCAGGAAAATTTCAGGACAATTTTGTAAGAACCTGTGGGCAAGAATTGCTAAGGAAACATGGAGAAAATGGCATAGAGGATTTGCACTGTAGTGCAAGGCTGCAACAACCGAAACAGTGTATTGGTACAGTGCCGCACAGGCAGAGCCAGGATGCAACACAGTGGGAACAGACCTAGGACCTGTTCATCTTTGAATGTGGGAAAGGTGACTCTTCAATTCATTGACGTGAATGCTGGCCTTTTTGGGGAGAAGTATATTACAATTTAATACAGAATAAAGAATGAAGATGAGAAGTTTGAGGTTTTTTAAAAAGCATAAAGAGCTGTAATAGCCAGCTCTTATTTTGTTCCGTCCTGTGTGCTTCATATGTGTTAATTCCTATTTACTCCTCACAAAAGCTCTGTAAAGTGGGTACTGTGATTGTCAACCCTTCCTACAGCTGGGCTGCTGAGCTCCAAGGCTAACACCTCCCAGACTTGAGTAGGCAAGGTGTGGAGAACCACAGAAACTCCATGAGCGTGTCAGCAGAGGTATGGGCTACGGAGATGAGAAAGATGAATACCTCCACAGAAAAACAGACGAGGACACAAGCCAGAGCTCTTGGAACGGCTACAGATGGAGAACAGTGTCTGCTCCTTGGGCACAGCTGCTGGAGCTTCCCAGGTGACAGGAATCCATTGCTGACACAGGTGTGCAGGGAGCATCTTCATACTTTCTGACCAGAGCCTTACGTTTAGTAGTGTTTTCAAGAGCCAAAAAATATGCATAATATTCAGCCTTACAGTGACATTTTTAGAATTTATCTCGAGTTATGGGGGCCTGTGAAGGTGCCATGCACTGCTACTGATCAGTGCAGGACTGTTTGTGATTACATATTTGTAGCTCAAATGTCTAATAGAGCTGCACATTTTGTGCATGTTTTTGGTAAGTACTTTTATGAGAAAAGCTGGGTGTGTTGACAGGCAAATTTGTGTATATATTTTCATAGGAACAAAAGTGGTAGGACGTGTATTCACGCATGGATGGTGGTTTCCTTTTGAGTGTTAAGATTGTGGATATTTTGTGATGACTGTTTCTACTTTTTGTATTTGTTTAATTAAAACATTAATATAGAACCGCCATTTAAATGGTGAGCAATGGAGCATTTGTTCCTCTGGGGATGGCCTTGGAAGACTTTCCACAGCTCACAGCATCCTCACCTGGAGATGAGGAATAGCTTAGAATCTGTTTCTCTTCCAGAAGGGGGAGTAGGGACGAGGTGGGGGCAAGCCCCCACCCTTTGGCTTGAAGCACTGGCATGACTGCTCCATGACCCCATGAGCCCAGCACAGCCCCGACTTGCTGGTTTCAGCCTGGGGAGTGAGCCTGTGGGGGCAGAGGTAAGGTGACTGTTCTAGGCTGCTGCTGCCGGCTCAGGCACATACGTGGCCAGAATGTTCTAAGAACTCATCAGGTTGAGTTGAGCCTTGAGTCACTGATCTAACTTCTATAATAGATTTTTTTCTTCACTTTAAAACAAAAATCTTTGAGCATCCGAATCACAGATTTCCTCCCATTTCCTCCTGTTGCTGCCAGACAACAGCAGAAGGGACCACTCTGAAGGGACTGTCTTAGCTTGGGAGATAGACCTGTTTTTTTGCTCTAGAACAGATTTCCAGTAACATTCACACAGGTTCCTATGTGGTTTGCAAACTTGAGTATCATGAAGTGCCGGGGGGGTTTGGATTTGGATGGGACATCTTTTGGCTGCAGGGGCTTTGTCGCACACTATGGGCCCCATGTACACACCTAGGGTCGGGGTGGCTTGGGTCTCAGTTGGGAAGGAAAGTGGGCTGTAGACTGTTGCCAGGGTGGAAGCTGTCTGGCCTTTTCTTTAGAGGCACTGTGTTTTTGCTCCAGCTGTCTTCCATAGCTCCCTCTGCCCTACTGACCCTCACATGTCCACAGCCGGAGCTCTGGCAGGTCAAGAGTAAGCAAAGCACCAGTGCCCGTGAGCAACTGTCAAGCAGGTCTTCCCTACTGCATGCTTCCTGTGAAGGTGCTAGATCTCAGAGCCCTTGCAGGCACTGCTCATTGCTCACGTGGGACCAGGTTCTCTTGGTCCCTTGAGTAAAGCTTTGGTTTTTTTGTTTGTTTTTGTCAGTCTCTCACTGTTGCCCAGGCTATAGTGCAGTTGCACGCTCACAAATGCTGCAGTGTCGACCTGCTAGACTCAGGTGATCCTTCTGCCTCAGCCTTCCAAGTAGCTGGGATTATAGGTGTACCACCATGCCCAGCTAATTTTTGATGTATTGTAGAGATGAGGGTCTCACCAAGTTGCCCAGGCTGGTCTCAAACCCCTGGGCTCAGGCGATCTTCTTACCTCCGCCTCCCAAAGTGCCAGGATTACAGGCATGAGCCACTGTGCCTGGCCTTAGCTTTGGTTTTGAGGGTTGATGTATTCTGGGTTGAAAGGTGCTTGGTGGCAGTGAAGATCCTGCCACAGCACTGGGTGTGACCCCATGGTCAGCAAACAGGCTGTGAGTCACTGAGCAGGTGACAGGACTCTCAGTCACAGCCCTGTAGGCCCTTCTCTGCTGAGCATCCTGCTGTTGCTTTTGTTTACTTTGTTAACTTTTATGCCTTTTGTGATTCTTACACTGCTTCTCCGCTTGGAGCATGCACCCCGGCATCCTTTCTGTCTACATGTCAGACCTGTCCTCATCATGCCTAGCTTATTCTATGTCCCCTTCTGGTCATCCTTGCCTCACTGTCAGGTGACAGGATGAAGGTCTGACCTTGGCAGCCCAGCAGAAAGTGCCTGACTCCTAGCCCTCAGTGGCAGGTCTCCAGCCTCAGGGAGGAGGAAGCCTCCATTTAACATAGAATTGGAGTCAGCTCTGTCACACTGAAGAGGCCATTTGTAGAGCCCTGTCTGCTGAGAGGCAGTGTCTGTGTTCAGTGAAAGTGCCTGTGTTGAGTGAAAGTGCCAGTTTCAGAGACAGGAATGTGGGCAAATGTGATGCTTTCACCAGCAGGAGCCCAGGCAGGTTATTTGACCTCTGTAATATAGGGACAGTGATGGAACCTGGCTTTTTTGTAAGGTGGTTGTGAGGCTTATGTGCAGGAGTTCTTTTAAAATACTTAACCCAGTCCTGATTAAAAGATTCGGAGAAAAGCCGGGCTCGGTGGCTCAGCCTGTAATCCCGCGCCTTTGGGAGGCTGAGGTGAGTGGATGGCCTGAGCCCGCGGGTTCGAGACCCGCCTGGGCAAGCGAGACCTCATCTCTACAATAAAATCAAAAAATCAGCCGGGCG